>SJYC01052760.1:0-25476 GCA_006408675.1 Madoqua kirkii | reverse complement strand
TGGTTGTTCTATTTTTAGTTTTTTGAGAAACTTCCTACAGTTTTCAATAGTGGCTCCACCAACTTACATACTCATCAACAGGGTATTAGGTTTTCCTTTTTTCCACATCCTCACCAACATTTATTTGTGGTCTTTTTTGGCGATGGCATGGCATTACTATTTTTTTTTTTTTTTTTTGCATTTTTGAGCTAAGGGATGTCCTAGGTTAGTCCTCTAGGCTCTTCTCCAGTCAAAATGCAGTTTTAACTGGCACTGTCACTGCTGTTTCTTTAATTACCATTTTCCTAGTTTCTGTTTATATTTAAGCCTTCTGGAATTTATATTATTTTGATATAAGAAAATTTGAATTTATCTTCTTTATCTCTTACATTTTCACTTATTATACTCATTCCTTTTTTTAATGTGTTCTCTGAATATTTCTTGAACTATTTTCTAATTTGCTGGTTTGATTTTTATGCTATATTTAATCTGTCATTCTCTTACATTGTGGTTTTAAAATTTGGTAATCATGTTTTTCATTTTTAAGCACATTTTTATGATCACAGATTGTTTATTTCCTTTTCTATCTGAAATGTCTACTTGAATCACATTGAGAACAGATTAAAGACTTTAGAAACTTTCTATGTATATTATGTTTCTTTAGCAGAAGAACATTCAATTAGACGTTTTTCGGACTTTTAAATCTTAGATCTCATTACTTATCTCTTTATAGTGACAAGTCTGTGATCCTGTAGTGTCTGGAAGCAACAAAAGTGCTGGGAGGATGTTTCTGGATTTCTGTTGACATATTTTACCTTTCCCTGGTGGCTAGGATGGTAAAGAATCTGCCTGCAATACAGGAGACGGGAAGATCCCCTGGAGAAGGAAATGGCTATCCACTCCCGTCTTCTTGCCTGGGAACTCCCATGGACTGTAGCCCGCGAGACTAACCCTAACCCTAACCCATGGACAGGAGAGTCTGGCGGGCTGCAGTCCATGGGGTCGCAAAGAACTGGACAAGCAAAGAATCTGGAAGAAGCGGCGGGGAGAGCTTTGTATTTCCCGCAGTCTGACCGCTTCAGAGGAGTAAGGTGGCTCTCTCCTGGCGGGGACCTCGAGCAGGCTGAAACCTGGCTTTCTGTGTTAGCGGGCCGTCTTCGGGCGCCACCGCGGGAACCGTGGTCTCTGCGAGCGGCCCCTGCCCGCTGCGGGCGGTCTCTGCGGGCACCTCGAGCGGCTCCTCTGCGGGCAGCCCGCGCCTGCTGCTTTCATGCAGGGTAAGCGGGGGTGAAGCCCTGCCTGCGGCCGCTGTGCCCTTGTTCGCCGTGACCTTGGCCTCATCTCTGTGACCCTGCAGCTCAGAGTAGCAGTTAGTTGTGTCTCCATCTGGCGTCATGATCAGTAGCAAGAAAGGGAACCGCGTGCTTGTGGCCTGTGTTTCGCAGGGACCCTGGCGCCCTCGTGTTCGGCTCAGTGGCCCCCGAGGAGCTGGGTGGGCGGTCTCGCGCCTCGCTGGGCCTGCGCTGGGGCCCTGGCGCGCACGCGGTCTCGGATTGCAAGGAGCGCTGTTAAGTGTGTGTTTGTCGCGGGGTTGGAGGCCAGCAGAACAGGCTGGACTGGAGATGAAGACTGCTGATCAGTTTCCACTTGTGATTTGGAAACGAATGGTACACACCGAATTGAGCAGGGAAGCACGTGACGGAAAAACAGATAAGGCTGGACCCAGCTCCGGATCAGATGGGCGAGGAAGAAAAGCCTGCGGAAGAGCTGCGGCCGCCTGCCTGGCTTCCGCTCGGAGGCCGCGCGCGTGCGGGGCGGCGCGGCCGGGCGGCGCGGGAGCGTCTGCAGCACCCGTGGGGCTGGAGGAGGCCCGGTGGAGCCGGCACCCGCGCGCCTTTACGGAGCGGGGGCAGGGTGGGGACGTCTCGGCTCTGCTCCCGCTGACTTCACGCGCAGCACCTCCAGGGTGGCCGGAAGGGCCGGGCGGGCAGGACGGGGACCCTGTCGCTCGCCTGGCACGTCCCTGGGAGGGAGAGAGCTGGTCGGTGGCTGCCCGCGACTTGAGAGGACGCACTGGGCTGTGTCTGCACCCTGTGTAATAAATGGATGGATGTTTCAGCCCTCTTTTTCATTAATATTTTTTGTGAGAGGAATTACTTTTAATATTTAAGCTCTTTTTCTCCCAGTTTTTTAGCGGAGCTCTTTTTATGACTGTTGAATCTGTTCTTAGAGTGCAGCCAACACCCAGTGGGACGGAGCAGGTGTCTCTGGCCACATGCTAAGTTTATCCTCAAAACGTCACTGTATTTCTTTTTCTCATTTATTCTTAAGTGTTTGGATATCTGGACTATTGATTAGGGGTATAAAAAGTCCACAGCTCTCTTTAAAACAGCTTTTTTCAGACATTCTAAATTACCTGATAACTAGTCTGAGGAATGTTACTCTGTCCTTGTTAACTACCCAACCCACATTCACTGTAACCTTGTCTTTCTGAACTACAGTTCTGTCTTTGGGAGTACTGAGTGTGACCGCAGCTCCTGAGGGGAATCCTGATGTGGCTAGAAGCTGAAAGTCAGTGACTTGAATTCATTCGATAATGGTTCATTCTCATTTTGTGTCTCCTGAAGGAGCCGTTCAGAGAACAGATACTTGTCATCATGGAGCTTTCGCTGAAGTAGCTGAATAAAAATGCACAGGAGGCTTCAGGCTAAAGTAGAGTATGGAGAATGCGTTGTGTGTATTTGGTATATTTTATATTGGAGGAAATCTTTTTTGTTCACATTCATCTGGAAGCTTAAACCATTTTCCTGTTTATGCTTCTCATATTTTACCTGAATTAAGATGGCATATTTTTAAATTTAGGACTTTGATTCATCTGGGGTTTCTAACATGGTTCTGAATTTTCAGACTTTGAGCTACATCAAAGTTTTGTTATTTTATGTGTTTTAAGACTTCATCTTAATGTGAAACGTGAATCCAACAAAACTTGCTAACCTTTTAAAACAATTATCTTCTTTGAGAGGGTATGCTTTAAGTTTCCTCTTCCTACTCTTAGAAAAGGGAAATACCTGTGGTTTATTATAGTCCCGCTTGACAATAGCATTTGTTTGTAAGAAAGCATGTGACATTTAGGTGACATTTTATTTGTTGCGTGACCTAATTGAAGTAAAATGTGAGATACAAGTGGTTATTATCTGTATTTCTTTTTCCTTTGCTATTGAAATATCACTGTTAATATAAACAACCATCTCATTTCCAAAAGAAAAAAAACATGGTAGTCCTAGATTTTAATGCCCTCATGTCCTCTGAATTCCCCCGGTTCTGACTCTGACTATTTTGGTCTCTTAATAGGGAACAATGCATTGCGAAATTCCAAACCAGATCACAGTCTATGAGTCCAACCCACAGAGAAGATGGACAGATTATTACCCCAAAGGATTGTGTAAGATCAGATTTCACTCTTGCTTTTCTTTGTTTTCTTCTTTTTTAAAATATCTCCACACATTTTTAGTTTCATGTTGTTAAATTCCTGTGACTCCTGACAAACGATGCACAGTCTGATGGTTTTGGTGGGTGTCCTGATGCCGAGGACAGGGGCGTATCGGGGATACTGCTGTGTTCCTTCTGCTTTCCCTAACATTCTGAAGCGTCATGTTCACCAGTCTGTCATTTTTCCTGGGCCCTGAAAAATAACTTTGAAAAACTTCATTTTTTGGTTATTTTTTCCCCTTTTCTCTATGTATATATATAAAAATGACTAGACACACAGTGGTCATAAACTTAGGAAATGGGACTGGTTTGTAGTGAAGTAGCGGACACTTCCCAGTGAAGGTGGACCGTTGACATCCTGAAATGTGAGCACCTCTCTTGCATGGTAGACTCACCATCGATACTGTTTGAGCGTGGAGCTAGTGAGCTTCATGAAGAGAAGGATGTCACCTGCTTGCCTCCGTCCTTGCACAATTCTGGTCGTCTGGGGTTACAAGCCTTTATTTACAAGCAAGCCAAGCGTGATGCTTGACTTTTTTAGCATGTTTGCTCTACACATAATTCCTTCCATTTTCTCCAGTGCTGGGGAACTCCAGTTTGAAACTTTAATAAGCATCTTTATATAAAGAGGAACACATGTTAAATATTTGTGAGTTTATTATTAATCATCATATTTATTCAAAATAAACAAGGGAGGTACATTTTAAAAGATATTTTCATTCACACAAGCATTAAAAAGCAAGGGACCAACTGTAGAGGCAGTAATGAATTTTAATACAGTATAAATAGTAAACCCAACATTTTGTTCAATAGAAATTTGTAAATTTTTAATTAGTTTCTAGTTAGTTTCTAGATTTCAAATTAGTGAAATATAAAGAACACTTTAGTGTATTTTTCATTACTTCAGATAATATAAATGACCATAGATAGATTTATTTGCTAGTAATGAGGTTTTCCAGAGAAGGAAATGGCAGCCTACTCCAGTATTCTTGCCTGGAGAATCCCAGGGACAGAGGAGCCTGGTGGGCTGCCATCTATGGGGTCGCACAGAGTTGGACACGACTGAAGCGACTTGGCGGCGGCAGCAGCAGCAGCGAGGATTTCTGGGAGCTTCCCGGCTGGAGCTAGTGGTGAAGAACCCACCTGCCGGTGCAGGAGTGTAGGAGACACTGGTTGGACCCCTGGGTGGGGAAGGTCCCCTGGAGAAGGAATGGCAGCCCACTGCAGTATTCTTGCCTGGAGAACCCCGTGTACAGAGCAGCCTGGCAGGCGGCAGTCCATAGGGCTGTGAAGAGCTAGACACGGCTGGAGTGACTTGGTACATACGCACAAGGTTTTCTAAAAGCATGAAAGTGCTATACCAACAAATAAAAGAAATTTTTTAGCTGTACTGTAAAATGCACATTATTATTTTATACTGAGTTACCTTCCTAAGTTTTTGGGCTTTCAGATCATTGTCCATTTCTGGACACAGATCTTTGGCGTTCCTCAGTTAATTATGATTTTAATCTGATTTGATAAATATGGAATATAAAAAATTATACATCAGGGAAAAGAGCATGGAGTTTTAATTTTTAAAGAAAGTTAAGAATTACCATGATTACGTTTTCATGATGTGAATCCAAGGCTTATTTCTCTTTATGTTTGGTGTATAATAAGAAATAATTTAAGAACAAAGAGCTTCTTGGACATCAACCCAAACTTCTCTGTTAACTCATTTTAATGAGAGTAAATAATTCATCTTTTCAAGTGTTCCCCTTCCCGCCTTTAAAACTACTGTGGTACACCTCAATTAAAACTTTCTGTAAAAGAACTTTAAAAGTTTGGATTATTTTTTTAAATATTCTTTTGATTTTTAAAAAAAATCTAGTTAATGTGAGCATATTGTGAAGGAGTCTCATAGCCTGGAGCAGCTGCAATAAACAGCCATCCCTTGGAACTGAGAGCTCGCTCAGCTGCAGCATCCTCTGCTCTGGGTCCTCTCCTCTCAGGGTGGCACAGCATTACCCAGAGTGCACGTGGGCGCTCACGACTCTGAAGGACACGCATTTGGTCCTGTTTCCTCCCTCCCTCCCCTCTGCCCTTCTTCCCGTCTTTCCTCTGTTCTTTCTTTCCTCCTCCTTCTTTCTTCCGTTCTGCCTTTTGTTTTCATTCTGTTTTTCTTTTTTGTGTTTCAGGATATTCATTTGAAAAAATCTACTCTTTCTTTGGATGACAGCGACATGGAAACTCGCCTTAATAGTTGGAATCTTGGGGTAAAAAAGCATTTGTTTTATGAATGTATGTTGATGTGGCAGAATCATTTTGTGTTTGGAAACATCTGAACTAATTTAATTCTAAACAGTGACTCTTACCAGTGTTAGACATTTAGTCCCGGGTGAGCACGGGGAAGGACTTGGGGAACAGGAAGGAGAAGTGTGAACGGTCCCTGTGCGCGACAAGCTGGCTTCCTTGTTGGTGAGACAAGAGGTGCGCACATGAAGCAGTTAGACGGTTTCAGACAGTGTGACCGAGCACCAGAGCGAGTTACCCGGAGAGGAGAGTACTGAAGGGTGCAAAAGCTCCGTGGCAGACCTGAGGCGTGAGCCACCGCCGTGGACGGCTGTTTCCATTTGCAGAGGCCGGGGTGCCAGTGTGCTTGGAGGGTGGAGGGAAGGGGACATGAAGAAAGGCGGGGAGAGTGGGACTCAGAGAGGGGCTGTGGGCAGGGCTACCGGGCTGGGCCTGCTGGAGCTGGAATGCTGAAGCAGAAGCTGAGCTTTTAGACTTGAGACGGCCGTTGAGTTCTGAGGTTAGTCCGTTTCCACTTTACATACAGGCTGTTTAATGCTTTCAGGAAGTAAAGAGGGGTTTAATCAGTTTTTAAAACCCAACTTTATTATTATAAAAGTAATTTGTAATTTGAAAAGTGCAGACAGATATGCTGAGAGATGCTTTACCATTTTGTTGTGTGTCTTTCCTCATTTCTTTCTGCCCGTATTTATAAAATGAAACGTGAAACAAAACTGGGCTCATACTCTGCATGCAGTTCCGTTTGTGCTGCTTTAAGCTGGGGATACGCGTGTAGCCACTCCATCAGCGTGACTGTGGAGGGCGCACCGGTTTTTCTCTGAGTGGACAGTTCAGAGCTCACTTAAGCATTCTGACATTTTGGACGTGTAGGTTGCTTCCAGTTTATTGCTAATTTAAGTAACAGCTGCCACGAGTTCCCTGAAGAATCCTTTTGCTCCTGTTTGGCTGCTTTCTGAGGCTGTTAGGTCTTGGGCACTGCCCTCCATGAGGTGTACACCAGTCTGTTTTCGCACCAGAAGTCTATAGCACTGTTCACTTTTCACTTCTTCGCCTACATCAGGGACTGTCATTTTTATAAAAACCCTGAAACCCTTCTTGCTAATTATGGTCTTTGATGAAGGCAGTGCTTTAGGGAGGCCGAGTGGATGTGTATTGAAATGGAGAAAGGGAGCAGTCAGGTGTGGGGACTCCACCTTGCTGTGACTCCAAGCACGGGAGAGATGGAAAAGGAAAGCATTTCAAAGAGAATAGAGTGCTTAGTGACTGACTGGCCGGCCGAACAAGAGGCCGTCCAGAGCTTTGGTCCAGGAAAATGGGAGGGTTGGCTCGCTGCCAGCCACCTGGCCGTCTGATGGGGAATCGTTTCAAGGGTTTCCCCGCTTCCTCGTAGCGCTAGCGTTTGGAGAGTAACTGGGGAGTTTCGAGTTTTCACCTTGGCGGTCTCCAGGGCTGCCGCCGTGTTCTGCGGCCGCACCCAGAGCCCGGAGCAGCTCTGTCTTTACAGACTTCAGGCCGGGACTCAGTGGCCACTGTCAGAGGGTCAGAGGTGGGGGACACGAAGGGATTTGAGTGGGTCATTGGAAGGTGTGTAAATGAAGGAGAAGAGAGAGAGAGCACTGACGAGAAGGGGTGGGTCAAAGGAAAACCATTTCCAAGTTGGATGGGGCCGGGGAGGCTGCCCCGGGAAGGAGTCCTGCGTCACTGGTGCGGGAGAGGGGCGAGGAGGCCCGGGAGAGCAGAATCGGGGAAGGAGGTTCTGCCACATCCTCTGAAACGGCCTCTGCCCTGGGCCGTTCGGAACTTCTGATGTGCGTTTCGTGGCACACACAGTACTTTTCATGAATATTTAACTGTTCACAGGATTAAACTTTTCATTTGTATAATAAAATTAAGATAAAAAATCTAAGATATTTTGAGGTACTGCCTTAAAACTAGGGCCGCCTGGGATTTTGTTTCACATTTTTATTGTTCAAAGAATGTACTAACTGTGAAATAAAGTCCTGCATTTTTATATATTTATAATATGGATGCATTAATCAGGTTCAACTATATCTCTTGATCACAGTAGAATAATTTAAATATCCAGTGTATTAAAAGCTTAGATTTTGCTTTGATTTTAGTTTTGTATGAGAATGTGTGATGGACTTTTCTTTCTTTCTTCCTCTGAATGATCAGTTAGTAGCTGGTTAATTTTTGTGCTCTATACTAAGGGCACATTTTTTAATGTTGCTGGCATGCCTGTCAACACCTATTTTCTGATGCATTAAAAGTTCCAGATTTTGAATTTTCTAGTGTTTCTTGAAAACATACATTTCCCCCAGTTATATTCTTTCTTTTCCCAAGAGTATTTTAATATTTTCCCTGTGAATATATGATTCAGGTAGAGATTTACTTCCTAACCTTAGCTGTTAATTTTTCTCCTGTATTGCTATTTTTTATTATTATTACTCTTTACCCTTTTTAACCTTTAGCTTTGGGGGAGCATTTTTGCTTTGTTAACCCATCTTATACACATTTCATTCACGACAGTCTTTATGTAAACTTTTTTCTTTTTTTCCAGAGGAGGACTGGGGGATCTGGAGGAGGAGGTTCTCATGGGCCTTGCACGGGTCACCGCCCCCAGCCCGTCCCCACCAGGGCCTCTGTGCTGACTGTGGAGGCTTGCTTCTACCAGGAGCAACGGAGGGTACACTTTAGGTGACCCCCTGAGGTCAGGTCTCTGCAGAATGGGCGAGAGAAGATTCGGTTCTGTTCTGGAGAACTCATGTCCCGGAGCCCTCGCAGGACAGGATGGCCAGCGGGAGGGTGGACAGCACCCCTAGCCCCGCGGCCCCCCTGGAGGGCACGGCCCCTGGCGGGACCTCCTGTCCAGGGCCAGGGGCACCTCAAGTCCCGGAAGCCCGGGGGGCCTGGGGAAGTGCGCGGAGCTGGCCCCCCGGGAGTCCAGGGGGACGAGCGGCCCGCGGGTGGGAAGAGAGCGCGTGGGCTCCGCGATGCTGGGCGCGGTGACGGCGCGGTGCTGCGAACGCACGTCGGGCAGCCCTGCGAGTCCTCACCTGAGCAGCGGCGCCGCGCCCGCCCCTCGCTTTCTCTCCGGCGCCTGCAGGTGCCCGTTATTAACAGTTTTTCTTTAAGTATGCACCTGAGCCATCCTCTGCCCCGGGACTGATAAAGTTAATCCCTCTTAGTAGGTCGGCAGCGCCTCCAGTCCAGTTCGGGCGGCCTCCGGGGAGCAGGCTGACCCGGGCTCGGCGCGGTCTCCCGCTGGGCTTGTCCTGCCTTTTTCTTGTCAACGTGTGAGAGCTCTGTCTCTATTCTGGATGGTCCTTTCGGAACTGAGTCTCGCGAACAGTTTCTTCCACTTTGTTGCTTGCCTCCACTCTCTTGCTGGTGTCTTTGATAACAGGATCTAATTGTTCGTTTTTAATTTTTATTGTTCGTGGGGGTGCACAGGGCTCTGGGTTTTGGCTCAGGCACGTGGACTCTCGGTTGCGGCGCGTGGGGGCTGGTTCCGTGGCCGGGGCTGCAGCCCTGCTGCTGCCCGGGGAGCGCAGCGTTAGCCCCAGAACGGCGAATTTCCACGTGGTCCGCTTCCCCAGGGCTCCGGCTCAGGAAGCATGCTTTCTGCGGCTCTGAAAGCTATTGGGCTGACCTGAGTTCCTGAAGCTGTTCCCCCGGCCGTCTTGTACCAGCTCTGTCGCTGTACTTTTCTACCTAGAACTGCAGGCCCGGAGGCGACTGTGCGCCGAGCTGTGGCACCGGAAGTGCAGGTCTGCGCCCTTGCGGTCCGCCGCGCTCCGTCCCGCGCTCCGTCCCGCGCTCCGTCCCGCGCTCGTCCCGCGCTCGTCCCGCGCTCCGTCCCGCGCTCGTCCCGCGCTCCGTCCCGCGCTCCGTCCCGCGCTCCGTCCCGCGCTCCGTCCCGCGCTCCGTCCCGCGCTCCGTCCCGCGCTCCGTCCCGCGCTCCGTCCCGCGCTCCGTCCGTCGTCCAGGGGCCTCTCCTCCCGAATCGGGTGCTGCGCGTCCTCGTCTGTTCTGCCCGCTGGCTCGTGTGCGTCTCCGCGTGGCGGTGGATGGGGTCTCTTATCTGTGTTTTATTTGTGCTCCTTAAATGTTGATATGTGAGCAAAGCAATTTGTAGTTTCGTGTTTTTTTCTGTGGAAAACATGTTTCAGCTTCTGAAATACCGGCTCGCAGGAAGAGCCCCATTTTGGAGCGTGACTGACACGGGTGCCTGGATTTGCTGTCCGCGGGCAGGGGGTCTGGCCGTTCTTCTGACGGGTCTCTGGCGGTAGGAGCGGTTATTCTGGTTGTGCTGCTAGGAAGACGTTGCCTTAGAATGTCCCTTCCCCTGGGATGGCTGAAATGCCGCGTGAAATGTCTCTCTAGTTCTCTGAAACCTTGGAACATCTCTCTTTGATCAATATTAGTCTATAAGGAGGTCAGTTTGACCAAATCCTGAATAATTTGGAAAAAAAAAAAAAACTGACAGAACTCTGTGAACAATTCTGCTAAAAAACTGAACAAAGCGTCAAAAGGCAGTTTTCATGAGAGAGCCTTCAGATATCTGTCTTCATGTCTAGTTTAAACTACTATTTATTATTGTGATTATACTTGTTTTTCAAACAAGAAACATGCTGTCGTGTGATTTATTCGTGCTATTGGAACTTAATTATTTTTGGCATTACTGTCTGTGTAATATTTTGTTAGACTTTAATGTTTCACAGAAGCTCTTTTTATCTTCCATTTTGGACATTCCTTATTGTGGTATCCTTTCTTGAGATATTATGAGAGAACAAGAAGTCTTCTGAAAGAGCATGAAGAAAGTCAATGTTAAGACTATTCACTGAGTTCTGCAAGTCCCTGTTACTTGTGGATTACAAAGTGGGAACATTCAACTTCAAAGCACATCTGGCTGCTGTTATAAAGTCAGAAAATAGATTGCTATTTCCCACAGACAGACCCAAGAGCATGCTTTCCTATGGTGATTCTCACTACGTGTTAGGAGTGGGTATGAGACAATGTGCTGTAAATGAATAAGAACAGAGGGTTTACGCCTGTTTGCAGCATTGCTTTTAAATATTAGAATAGACTTTTTGTCGACTTAAGAAAGGAAATTTATGATAACACAATGAGTCTTAATTTCTGTATTGAATCATTTTTAAAGATGAAGAAGATGAAATAGGAGTTACTTCTGCATAGTTGAAAGGCTACTTTGTAATTAGCTAAACCAATATTTTGTACCCTGCTTGTAAATGTAGAGCTGGGTAAAAATAAGTCACAAATGGTTTTCTTGGCTTTTGGGTTTAAATTTTAAGCTTAATTAGAGCTTGAGCATCTTTGAGAATTCTCTGTTTTTCTCTTCCTTTATTTTTCCCCTTGCATTTAATTCTGCTTCCTGAATTAGGGTTTTATGTGCATGTGTCTTTGAAGGACTTACTTTCTATGCTGGTTTTCTCCATTCCAAAAATAGAGAATGGTTACTTACTTTTCATAGATATACCTTCAGACAATAAATATTTATTGAGTGTACTTTGCTGCCTGCTGGAAATTGGCTGCCTCTATTTTTCAAAAAGCTGTGTATATATAGTACCATGTTGTTTACTAAAGACTATGTCTCTTTCTCTGGTATGATATTTAAGCAGACTTTATTATTATCTTTATTTAATAATGTTTCCCAAAGTAAATGTACTAAGTCATACACCCAACAGTAGGCCCCACATTTGCAACACTTTTATTATCAAACTTTTAATTTTTGTTTTTTAACTTAATTTATTTGTTAAAACTTATTAATTTATTTAAAAACTCATTTATTGACTATGCCAGAGCCTTTGACTGTGTAGATCACAACAAACTGTGGGAAATTCTTAAAGATATGTGAATGCCAGACCACCTGACCTGCCTCCTGAGAAATCTGTATGCAGATCAAAAGCAAAAGTTAGAACTGGACATGGAACAACAGACTGGTTCTAGATTGGGAAAGGAGTACATCAAGGCTGTATATTGTCACCCTGCTTATTTAACTTCTATGCAGAGTACATTATGTGAAATGCCGGGCTAGAAGAAGCACAAGCTGGAGTCAGGATTGCCATGAGAAATATCAATAGCCTCAGATGTGCAAATGACACCACCCTTATGGCAGAAAGTGAAGAGGAGCTAAAGAGCCTCTTGATGACAGTGAAAGAGGAGAGGGAAAGGACTGGCTTAAAGCTCAACATTCAGAAAACGAAGATCATGGCACTTGGTCCCATCACTTCATGGCAAATAAATGGGGAAACAGTGGGAACAGTGACAGATTTTATTTTGGGGGTCTCCAAAATTACTGTGGACGGTGACTGCAGTCATGAAATTAAAAGACACTTGCTCCTTGGAAGAAAAGCTATGACCAACCTAAGCAGAGACATTACTTTGCCAACAAAGGTCTGTCTAGTCAAGGCTATGGCTTTTCCAGTAGTCATGTATGGATTTGAGAGCTGGACCATAAAGACAGCTGAGTGCCAAAGAAATGATGCTTTTGAACTGTGGTGTTGGAGAAGACTCTTGAGATTTCCGTGGATTGCAAGGAGGTCAAGTCAGTCAAACCTCAAGGAAATCAGTCCTGCATATTGGCAGGACTGATGCTGAAGCTGAAGCTCCAATACTTTGGCTATGTGATGCAAAGAACTGACTCATTGGAAAAGACCCTGATGCTGGGAAATATTGAAGGTGGGAGGAGAAGGGGGCAACAGAGGATGAGATGGTTGGATGGCATCACCGACTTGATGGGCATGAATTTGAGCAAGCTCCAGGAGTTGGTGATGGGGAGGGAAGCCTGGTGTGCTGTAGTCCATGGGGTCACAAAGAGTTGAACACGACTGAACTGAACCGATTTACTTAAAATTTTTTTCCTTGGAGTCTAGTTGATTTGCAACGTATTACTTTCTGCTGTATAGCAAAGTGAATCAGTTACACCTACACATGTATCCACTCTTTCTAAGATTTCTTTCCCGTCTGGGTCATTACAGAGTCTGGAGGAGAATCCCCTGTGCTATATCATAGGTGGTTATTATTTATCTGTTTTATGTATGTGATGTGATTTAGTTGCTAAGTTGTGTCTGACTCTTGCGACCCCATGGTCTGTGTGATTTGCAACGTATTACTTTCTGCTGTATAGCAAAGTGAATCAGTTACACCTACACATGTATCCACTCTTTCTAAGATTTCTTTCCCGTCTGGGTCATTACAGAGTCTGGAGGAGAATCCCCTGTGCTATATCATAGGTGGTTATTATTTATCTGTTTTATGTATGTGATGTGATTTAGTTGCTAAGTTGTGTCTGACTCTTGCGACCCCATGGTCTGTGTAGCCTGCCAGGCTCCTCTGTCCATGAGATTCTCCAGGCAAGAGTACTGGAGTGGGTTGCCATTTCCTTCTCCAGCGGATCTTTCCGATCCAGGAATCAAACCTGAGTCTCCTGCATTGCAGGCAGATTCTTTACCAAGTGAGCTACATATTTTATATATAGTGATATGTATATGTCAATTCCGGTCTCCCAGTTTATCCTTTTCCCCCATACCCCCAAGTGAAGTGAAGTCACTCAGTCGTGTCCGACTCTTTGCGATGCCGTAGACTGTAGCCCAGCAGGCTCCTCTATCCATGGGATTCTCCAGGCAAGAGTACTGGAGTGGGTGGTTACCATTTCCTTCTCCAGGGGATCTTCCTCACCCAGGGATCAAGCTCAGATCTCCCGCATTGCAGGCAGATACTTTAACCTCTGAGCCGCCAGGGGCCCTCTGGTAACTCGTAAATTTGGTTTCTGTAACTGAATGTCAAATTTTTAATGTATGTCTATCTAGTGGCTGTAAAATGCCATCTCTTGTGGTGTCACTTTACATTTTTCATAGTCCTAAATAGTTTAAGCGTGTTTTCATATGCTTATGTCACTCAGATCTCCAAATCTGCCTGGGGTTTAGTGATAAAATTGAGACTTGAAGGATGCTGGGTGCGTGCTTACAGGGACTGGAGCGGGGTGGGCAGCGGCAGAGAGGCCCAGGAGGCCTGCCGTGTCAGGTGATGAGAGTCCTCAGGACCTGGGGGTGGACTGTGAGGTGAGCAGGAGCAGGGGAAGGCCGGGGCCTCGGCTGTGCGAGGACCACTCAAGGGTGTTTGTGTATGCAAAGGCACTTACGCTTTATGTTTTACTTGTTAGTGGGCCACTGGGAATATATCATGCAGTACGTATTCTAAGAAACATGCTAAATATTAAGACATACGGAAAACATTTTCATTATAGTTTAATTAATGCTCAAATATTAACGTCTTTATTTTAAAATTTCAGATAGAAAACCCTCGATACCTGAGACAGAAGCCCATCCCAGTTACTCTGGTAGGTGAGAATCGCCCTGCGCTCTCCCTGTGGGTGGATGTCTTAAAATAATTGTTTAGTTGTTTACAGAAAATAATGCCAGTCCACTCATGAAGCATAGCATCTTGTTAATCCCTTCACTTGGAAGTGAATAAATCACTTTTTTTCCTCCAGTGTTTCTGTTCCTTTGGCATGAACTTCAGGCAGCTTAGAGTTTGCTTTTGGCTGCGCCAGGCCTGGGAAGTATTGACTGGCTCTTCCTCATTCCACAGACGACCCCGAAATTCAGCCTGAGGATGCCCGGCAGTCTCCATGACGAGCACTTGCTCTCCCGCGTGCACGAGAAGGAGGTAGGATCGCGGTGTTTCTGGCGTATCTGATCTACGCACGCAGTTTCCGTGTTTTGTGTGACACGAGTTTTCAGGCCCTAGTTAGAGTAACGATGCCTGGTAGGAAGAGGCTGTTGGTGCAAGCAGAATTCTGGGGCCGGTAGAGGCAGGTCTTCTGTTCTGTTCTCACTGACACTGGAGCACAGGTGCTTTGGAGAGCGTGTTAGTCTCTGCTGCACAGCAGAGTGATTCCCAGACAGGCATATACACATCGCCCCTCTTTCCTGGGTTTCTTCCCATTTAGGGCACCACAGAGCGCTGAGCCGAGGCCCCTGTGCTGTGCAACAGGTTCGAATTAGTTCCGCATTTTATACACGCTGTCAATAGTGTCTGTAAGTCATGCTGGTCTTCCAGCTCCCTCCCCTCCCTCTCAGGCTCAGCCTGCTGGAGTGGTGGCCGCTGAGCCCAGTGGTCGAGAGGTCCCTGTAGAGCTCCCACTGGAGGCCTGTGGGCTTTAGTTTCTTGCTGCACTGCTTGTGCTTTTGAAAAACCCTGTTGAAATAAAAAGATGTCACATTCCATAAAAAGTTTTTGAGGACAATACTTACGTTCAGATGGACCTTCTTTGAAATTCTTGTTCTGAAATTTTTTCTTTCCTTTTAAGAAAGTGTCACTTGTTTTTACACATCATTCCAAGTCATTACCAACCATTTTCCCTTTTACTGTTCAGACTGCTTACCATAGAATAGTTGCCTCCTGTTTTTTTGAAAGTTTTTCTGGTCTTTTGTGACACAGTATTCTTACTCTTTATGGTTACACCTTGGGTTAGGGCTGAGCATACCAATGTTCCCCACATACGTGTTGAAAGAGAGGATACCTAAAAGTGTCCTGTGTTGCACCAGAGATTCATTTCTAAATGTGTGTGGCTTTTTCTTTTTTTTGTACCCTTATGTTTTTATTTTTCTTTTTGGTATACTGGTAAAAATATTTGTGGGACCATTGAGAAGTTTGCATGTAAACATCAACTTACAGCATATCTTAAAATACACCCAGTGTATATTTTGACTAAAATAACCCTTTTGTGTAGTTACATAGTTGTTTCTATTTTTGGGTGAAATTTTTGGTCTTTTTTTTTTTTCTCCTGAAATATTTAAGAGTATATGCTGGCTGAGTTGCTCCAGTGTGAGAACTTAAGTTTCTTTTAAAGTAGTATCTGTGATTATAAAATAATTTGGGGTGTTTATTAAATAAATTTTGTAAAATTAAATAAAATAAAGGTTTTTTATTGCCCAGAGGGGGAAGAAATTTTGTAGCTTACAGACATATATAAAGAAGGAAATAAAATCACCTGTGCATTTAATATACAGAAATGAAAAAGTGGCATTGTGTTGACTTTGATTCTTTTTTAACATATTCTACAGAATACATGATTATTTTCTTTAGAAAACTGAGATGATGTAACTTGAGTATTCTTTGATTAACTTGAATATTTTATGCTACTAAATATTGTTCCTAAGCATTTATTTATTTTTGATGTCCATTCTTTTATTTCTCATATGTGTTTAATATGAGATACATACGTCTTTACATGTAAAAATTAGTAACATCGGAACACATTCCTGCCTATTCTTGGCTACAAGCAAACATTGTGAATTATCTCTCTGGCTTTCTCCAGAAAGTTGCTGTTCAGTTGCTGAGTTGCGTCTGACTCTTTCTGCCCCCGTGGACTGCAGCACACCAGTCCTCTTGTCTCTCGTTTGCTCCAGGAGTGTGCTCCATTTCATGCCGACTGAGCTGGTGATGCCATCCAGCCATCTCACCCCCATCTCTGGTTGCCTTCAGCCTTTCCCAGCATCACGATCTTTTCAGGGACTTGGCTGTTGGCATCAGGTGGCTAAAGCACTGGAGCTTCAGCATCAGTCCTTCCAGTGAATAGTCAGGGCTGTGCCCTTCAGGATTCACTGATTTGACCTTCTTGCTGTCCAAGCATTTGTTTTTAATGGCTATATCATAGTCTATATTATAGAATTATCCCCAGTTAATTTGATGTATCCCTGTTGTTCAGTTCAGTTCAGTCGCTCAGTCATGTCCAACTCTTTGCCACCCCATGAATCGCAGCACGCCAGGCCTCCCTGTCCATCACCAACTCCTGCAGTTCACTCAGACTCACGTCCATCGAGTCCGTGATGCCATCCAGCCATCTCATCCTCGGTCGTCCCCTTCTCCTCCTGCCCCCAATCCCTCCCAGCATCAGAATCTTTCCCAGTGAGTCAACTCTTCGCATGAGGTGGCCAAAGTACTGGAGTTTCAGCTTTAGCATCATTCCCTCCAAAGAAATCCCAGGGCTGATCTCCTTCAGAAAGGACTGGTTGGATCTCTTTGCAGTCCAAGGGATTCTCAAGAGTCTTCAAGATTGAGTTTTCACTAATATAAATAATTCTGGAAAAAATATCCTCATATCTATATCTTTATATGCATTCAAATATTTGTATCGGGTAATGAATTATGTCTTAGATGGTAAAATTGAAATGATGGATACTTGTAAGTATAGTAACATAAATTTAACCTCTAAAATAAAAATTAATGCTTGGAAGTCTTATGAAAATTGTATGTGATTTTAAGATACAAGTAAAGGATATATTATGTGCAAAAGTGAGAATGAATGTAACGAGGCAGAGGTGATGAGGAGCCACCTGAGTGCTGAGGAACATGGCAGCTGAGATTGCCTTTGCAAATACAACGATGCTAATTATACTTTAAATACAGAGCATGGATTTTTAAAAGCTTTTTTCAGTTTTAGGGCACAGTTTTTCTAATATTTTCATTTTTGAAATAGGAACTATTGATCATTAATAGAAAGATGCTCAGGCTTTGTCGGCCTTCCTGAGCCACGTGTGCGTCTCTCTGCAGAGCCTGATGTGGCTCTGCCTGTGAGCTGCTTGTTGCCCCCCTAGAGGAGACCCGGTGCCCTGGTCCCGGCCGCTGCGGGGGCCGAGCGTCCAGAGCCCGTCTCCAGGTGCTGCACTCTTTCATGACACTTACCTCTGTGTGCTGTCCTAGTCTCTGACTGTTACACATTCATGTCAACTTTCTGTCCATCTACTTTAACTTCATTATATTTGTGTAACTACCTCACACTCTTTCTAGAATGGTACCTGAATCAGTTCAGTTCAGTTCAGTCGATCAGTCATGTTCGACTTTTTTCGACCCCGTGCATCGCAGCACGCCAGGCCTCCCTGTCCATCACCAGCTCCTGCAGTTCACTCAGACTCACGTCCATCGAGTCCGTGATGCCATCCGGCCATCTCATCCTCGGTCGTCCCCTTCTCCTCCTACCCTCAATCCCTCCCAGCATCAGAGTCTTTTCCAATGAGTCAACTCTTCGCATGAGGTGGCCAAAGTACTGGGGTTTCATCTTTAGCATCATTCCTTCCAAAGAAATCCCAGGGCTGATCTCCTTCAGAATGGACTGGTTGGATCTCCTTACAGTCCAAGGGACTCTCAAGAGTCTTCTCCAGCACCACAGTTCAAAAGCATCAAATCTTCGGTGCTCAGCCTTCTTGATGACACCACCCTTATGGCAGAAAATGAAGAGGAGCTAAAAAGCGTCTTAATGAAAGTGAAAGAGGAGAGCGAAGAAGTTGGCTTAAAGCTCAACATTCAGAAAACGAAGATCATGGCATCCGGTCCCATCACTTCATGGGAAATAGATGGAGAATCAGTGGAAGCAGTGTCAGACTTTATTTTTTTTGGCTCCAAAATCACTGCAGATGGTGACTGCAGCCATGAAATTAAAAGTCGCTTACTCCTTGGAAGGAAAGTTATGCGCAACCTAGATAGCATATTCAAAAGCAGAGACATTACTTTGCCGACTAAGGTCCATCTAGTCAAGGTGCCTGAACAGTTGGATAAATGTTAAAAGTCCATTTGAAAAAAAGTTAAAAACAAGAAAATATCAGTCCTCCTGCTTTACTGTTTTTGCTGGTTTTCCAGAGACAGCTTTCTAACTTGGATTTTCCCTATGCTTGAATGCCTAGCTACGCTGTGATGCGTTTCGTCATCCTTTAGACGGGTGGCCTTAGGCCCACCGGCTGAAGTCACTTTTCTTAGATGCTTACTTGTGGGCCCGAGGGTGTCAGCTTCTCTGCTTTGAAGCTCAGCAGACTCTTGCACACCCAGGCTGGAAAACCCTCAGGTGTCTTGTGTGTGTTTTCATCCAAAAATGCTTTCGCTGTTGCTGGGTCATGTTGTAAAAATAAGCCATAGTTTTGTTCGAGTTATGTGTATTTTAAAATTCAATAGTAAATATTAAAATTAAATAGTAATATTTATTCTCACAACATCTGATCATTCATCAGGGTAATCATTGATAAAAATTTAATATGTATTCTCTTTAAAAGTTTAAAAATACAAATAATATACTAGATCATATATCTACATAGTTTCATTTTGATTTTTAAATTCAAACATAATTCTGATGATTTTTAAGTCAGTAACATGGCTTAATCCTTTTAAACAGTTGCACTGTACTTTGTTTTATTGGTGGTCCATGTTTTATTACTGGAGAATGCTACTGAGGGATGTAGGTTATGAAGAGTATTTTGCTACAACAAGCCGTGTTTCAAGAATATCCCTGTGTACAGTTGTATATATTGCACCTTTATTCTTAGACCATAAATTCTGTGAAATCTAATTGCTCAGGATTGCACATTTCAATTTTTTATTGATATGGACAGATTGCCCTTAAAATGATGCTGTGTCTGCCTCGGGCTATAGGCATTGGTGAGAATGGAGAGTGATGGCCAGTGAGCGTGGGTGTTCCTTTCTGGAGTAATGACAGCGTCCTCAGTTAGGCTGGTGAAGCTGCGTGGTTCTCTGGTGTGTTGACAGGCACCCAGTTGCGTACTCTAAGTGGGGGAGTGTTACAGGTCAGGTCTATTTATACTCGCACCAACAGTGGATGAGCAGCTCTGCCTCCCTATTTAATCAGCAACACTAAATCATAAACATTTTTGATTATCTGTGAGACAGAAAATAGTACCTCGTTCTAATATTTGCATTGCTTTTATTAAACAGCCCACTTCTGAGTCATGGCTCAGAGGTTAAAGCATCTGCCTGCAGTGCAGGAGACCCGGGTTCGATCCCTGGCTTGGGAAGATCCCCTGGAGAAGGAATTGGCGACCCACTCCAGTATTCTTGCCTGGAGAATTCCGTGGACAGAGGAGCCTGGAGGGCTACAGTCTGTGGGGTCACAAAGAGTCAGACACTTCTTGTTTTAATATTTGCATTGCTTTTATTATGTGAGAATGAGCATATTTTTGCCTATCTACTGTCTTCTTAATTTCACTTTTGTGAACTGTCCTTTATTATGCCTTTCCTTATTTTTGTTAAACTGTTTATCTTCATTATGATTCATCAGCAGTTTGTATATTAAGGAACTCAGGTCTCTGTCACGTATTTCACAGGTATTTTTCTCTGTATGTCTTTTGATTTATTTCTGTCTTTTTTTTAAACGTACAGAAGTTTTCTTTTCTGCAGGTGGCTCTATCAGTCTTTTCTCTATGGCTTTAGGTTTTTGTATTGTATAGAAAAGATTTCTTATTCCAAGATTATGAAAAAATTAATTCATATTTTTGTCTCTTAAAATCTCATCTTTGTATTTAAATCTCAGGTCCATTTCATAGGGTTTTACTCTGAGTAGTGATGATAGTCTAGATTAATTGGTTCTTAATGTTATAAAATAAAAATTTAGGAGGTTGAGTGCTTAAAGAATGCAGTAAGTGTGGAAAGAATTGAGTGACGTGAAGTTCTCTATAGATTGCAGAGTTTGTCTGCATTTAATAAGTGATTTAATTCTGTTGATGCTTTGGCGAGTTCTGAAATCTTTAATTAGCCTTTGGAAATTAAACTTTATAAAACACAACTTCCGTTTTAAGTTTCTAATTGTGTAGAAAATACCTTAGATGTTAAATGAGTAATATTCACAATATTATTTTAATAGAGTTGAAGAGCTGTAGTAGTTTTCTTTTGATCGGTAAAAACATACACGTACATTATTTTAAGATTAGAAATTTTGTTCAACGTATTTGGCATTATGAGAAGACGTGTTTGGTGACTGTGACCCTTTATTTTCACCTAGCCTGCCATTCACAAACATGCCTGGGCTTGTCTGCCTTTGTAATTGCTAACACATTTCCTGTGAATCACGTCACAGGACTGTGTGACCTTGAGCACCACCAAGCAGTGAGCTGCTTTTCTTAGTATTCTTAGAAAAGGTTTCTGATATAGATTAAGACACTTGGAAAACCGTTGTCACTGAAAATGAAAGAAGAGAGCACAGCGAGAGGAGATCAGTTTTCAGAGCAGCCATCAGTTTTCAGAGAACAGATGGTAGAAATTGCCCTTTTCGTGAAATGAAATAGAGTATTTCCTTTGAACTTTCCCTCCACCCACAGTGAATGTTCCCACCCATTGCCTGAAAGGCTGCCTTGCTTCTTTCTTACACGTAATGCCAATTAGGCATTTTTTCCTTTTGCAAATCTCCTAGTAAAATGTAGAATTTAAATAAATCCAAATGACAAAATCTACAGTCATTGATGTAATAAATGAGAGAATTTATACTTTAAAGCATTTCTTATGAATAGAGCATTCAGAGACTCGAAGTCTTACAAGATGTAATAATTATTCAAAGGAAAACCGTCGTGGACCACATGCAGGCAAGGGTTAGATCCTGACCAGACGCCGGCCGCCTGCCGTCCACCGTCCACCTTCTCGGTCCTGCTCTCCCTCACCTCCCCAGCAATAACCACCATCCTCACGTCTCTCATCGCTTCCCTCCTTTGCTTTTTGAGTTGACTCGGCTACTGATGCCTGCCTTCTTAAGAATGAAAATACTTTGGTGGATTTTAAACTTCCTTTGAATAAAACTAAGCTTTTCTGCTCAGTGATATGTGGGCAGCCCTCCTGTTGGGCATTTGGTGGTAGTTGGCTTCATTTGCGGTGGTTCCTATCACATGAGTCTGCCACGCTTTCTTGCCATTGTGTCGATGAACCTATTCTAACTTTTGACTTTTACAGTAGCCCTGTGAACAGTCTTGGCGTGTCTCCTGACATATGCACAAGAGTTTCTTCAGGGCAGCGGTTCTCAGAGTGTGGGCCGTGAACCCTGTGATCTCTAAGATCCGTGAGGTCATGAGGTCCAAATCATTTTTCCAGTAATTAAAAAAATTTTTTTACTGTACTTACATTTGCATTGACTTTGCACACAGAGTGTTGGGTAAAACTGTGTTCCGGCCCACAGCAAGGCAGTGGCACCGGCTGGCACCTGCCGGGGAATCCTTCATTGCCGCCTGCTCCCAGGGAGAAAATTACCAGTCTTACTTCAGAGGGTTCTCAGTGAAGCAAGTAGAAAATTATTAATTTTACTAAATCTTGTAGCTGAAATACACATCTTCTGGCTAGCTGAGTGACGAGGTAGAAGTGTGTGCAGAGGGCTTAGGGCGCGTATCCAGGCATGAGTCGGGGCCCCAGAAGGCAGGCCCCTGGGCTTCCCCAGTGATGAACTGTGACAGCCCCTGCCTGTGGAATGTCATTTTCACTTGATACAATGACTGACAGACAAAATATGGTTATTCAGACTTGGTTATTGGGAGAATTTTCTGGAAAGTGAACAAATTGAGCCTGTCACTTTAAGCAAAACAACTGACCATACTTACTGCTAACGATAGAATTTGACCTTTTAATACCAATTAGAATTTTGGTAGCCCTGTATCAGTCACTGTGAGCTTGAGAATTTCCAGTACTAAGACTTTTCCGATGAGATTGGTGGTAATATTAACCGTTGTGAGGCTTTGATATTATGTAATGAAATGTTCAGTATTTGGAAATCTCTGCACCTCACTGAACTGATCTTTTCCAAATGAGTAATGCACGATGTTACAGCATCAGACATGAGCAGAAGAGCCATTCCAAGTTCAGGACACAGCAGCAGACCTGCTGTGGCAGTGGAAAGCTTACCAAGTCCACGTGACTTAGAAAACTTAGCGCTTGTGAGTGCTGGTTTACTTATAAGGAGTATCTACAGGTATCAAAAGGAGATTAACATGCTCTGCTTTACAACTACATATCTATGTAAGGACCCACTGAAGGAAGAACTGTGTTCCACTATTACATATTACACAGATTCCATGAGATAATAGAGGGGGATACTCTTTTCAACTGCTTTTATGAGGTAGATACAACACAGTTAGACCAAGAACATTTCAAGAAAAGAATTAAATCCCCTTAAAAAATAAAAACACAGTGACAAAGTTCATTGTCAATACATTGAGAAAAGACTTATTTAATGAATGATGCTGGTACAGCCTTTCAGTTACTTGAAGGAAGATAAAGTTGGGTCCTTTCCTCTAGAAACAAAAATAAACAAAAATTCTGGATGTACCTAAAACTTAACCTATTAACACCCAGACAGAAAATTTCAAAACAACAAAAATCTTGACATCAGGTCTTTCTTACCCAAAAACCTTTCCAAACTCAGAATGAATAAAAGAAATGATAGAAATACTTGACTCAAGTGACATTAAGAATTTGTAAGGTTAAAAAAATACATATAAGAAATAAAATCAATTGAAAAATAATTGATTTGGGGAAGATATTAGAGACAGACTGTGAATGTATATAGAGGCATTAAATTAATAGATGATAAATAAAACCTGCATGCCAGGCTTCACTGATCCACAGGCAGGAATGTGGGTGGAAGCTGTGAAAGGGCCTTCACAGAAGACCAGGTTCAGAAGGCCCCAAAGATGTGACATATTTATATCCTGAATATTCATTGGAAGGACTGATGCTCAAGCTGAAACTCCAGTACTTTGGCCGCCTGCTGCGAAGAACTGACTCATTGGAAAAGACCCTGATGCTGGGAAAGATTGAAGGCAGGAGGAGAAGGGGACGATGGTGGATGAGATGGTTGGATGGCATTGATGGACATGAGTTTGAGCAAGCTCCAAGAGTTGGTGATGGACAGGGAAGCCTGGCGTGCTGCAGTCCACGGGGTCGCAAAGAGTCGGACGCAACTGAGCGACTGGACTGGACTGACCGAAACATGTGACAAGGGGCCAACAAGCAGTGGTTGTCAGGGAAACGCATGTTAGGATTGCAGTGAGGTGTCCATTCTTCCAGCAGAAATGTGAACTTGCCTTTAACAGAGTGCAAAATGTATCTAGATAATGTGAACCATCGCCGTGTCCTTTGGGAGCCCACCCTGTGGAAAGCAAAATCCGAGTGTGCTGGCTGCGTGCGCGGGAGTGCCTTGCAGTGCTCTTGCAGTGGAGGCTGAGAAGTGAGTGTGCATTAGGAAGAGCAGGCGGGCAGATTTTATTTTCTCCTCATGAAGGGATAGTTGGGAACTATTTAAAGAATGAGTAAGGACTGGAGTGAGTGTCTTTAGGGGGATTTCCATGAGATACTGTTCAGAGAGAAAGACAGGTGTAGAAAATACGTATTTCTGTGTGTGAAGCATTCATAATAAAAAGTTACAGGTTGCTGAGGGTGCAGCGGTTTAGAGAAGAGAGCCTGCTGGGCACCCCTACGGCAGCGCGGGCTTCGTGGGCAGTGCGCTGCTCTGCCGTCTCGTGGGGGACCCGGCTGGTGGGCAGCCTGTCCGTCCTCAGCTCACAGCTTCGGTCTCTGCACCTGAGGTCTTGGTTACTCATCCTTCAGAAAGAGAGGGTGGCGTGAAAGCCACTTCTGAGAAAGCTCGTCCATTGCAGTTGCCTGCATCCCCTCCACCCCGTCAGCCCCCACCCGGCCCAGCCAGTGGCGTTAGTGGGGCCCCAAGGGGAGGAGAGAGGAAGAAATGCCAGGGACCCTCCTGGCCTGTGCCACGCAGTACCAAGTGGATTTGGCAAAATGTCATTTCACGGAGACCCTTTCGGGGAGTGGCATGGGCTGAGCATCACTGATGAGCCTGTGTTCTTCAGCCTGTAGAATGAGGCTTGTTCAGAAGAAGGTTAGTCAGCTTGGAGGTGGTCACGAGTACACCCAGTGTGTGAGTGTGGGCAGTGTGACTGCTGGACTCGTGACTGTCAGGTGAACTTGGAAAATGATGCTCTCTTTCATACAGGAGTTTATTTTAATTGTGCAGTTTTGAAAAATGGAAAAGTAAATTAATAACATCTTTAAAATATTTTCCTTGAAGTTGGACATGAAAACAAAGCTGATGGAAGCTAAACACCATGAAGAGAAACTTAAACTGCAGCGGAAACACGACGCTGATGTTCAGAAGGTAAGGAGTGCAGCTTGCTGATTGCTAGAGCTGAGCATTTGAAATATTCTAGGTCTCATGACCATCCATCCATTTATTATATTTATGTGCTTACAAGAGTCTAACATAAACGGGACTTGCTAAATTAATATCCTAGCAAAGCTGACCTTTAAACTTCACTTGCTAAAAAAATGTACTTATGTGAGTCCTTATGGTTTCCGTGATCTTCAGGTTCTCCTTCACTTCTTCTTACGGCCTTTACATTCTGCCGTTGCCTCTCACTGCGGTTGAAATGAAGCATCAGCTGGAAATGCTAGGCTCGCTTGGTCTCCTGTTCTTTCAGGCCTCTGCGGCTGCAGTTTCCTTTCTAATTTAAAAAGAGATCTTGAACTTGGTTCTCTCTGGTGTGGCCTGCAAGCACCGTGAGGCCAGCGTTGGCTTTCTTTCAGTAGCTCCTTGGGAGTTGTGCCTCCAGTATTTCAATTTGTACTTGATAATTTTTCTTCTTAATGGGCACAGCAGAAGTCATCAGTCTATAGTTATTCTACCTTATAAGTGTATAACTGTGTTTTAGTATCGCTTTTAAAAATGTAGTGGTATATAACTAATCTGTGAATTTGAAGCTCATGAGAATGGATCCAAATGGAAGCTTGGCATTGTCTGTTTCAAAACTCAGCCTGGGCTGCTGCTCCCAGAGAGAAGCACAGAGCTGGAGGGAGGGGGCGGAGCCCAGAGAGTCACGTGACCTGCTCCCGCCCCGCCCCGCCCCACCCCTGCCCCGC
>SJYC01052759.1:0-21385 GCA_006408675.1 Madoqua kirkii | reverse complement strand
CAGGCCTGTATTGGGCTCACCTTCTTGCAAAGCAACAAGAGGGAAACCACTGATTGAAAATTAGAGAAACACGATTGAATCCCTTGACTTTCCCCCTTTCCATTCAGACTTTAAAGGCAAATATTACTTTATGTTCTTACTAGAATTTTACCTCAGTATAAACGGTTAGATAAAAGCAGTTCTCTATCATAAATATGTTAGAGATTCAGTAATATAATTCTGTAATATCAGTAGAGCATAATACATGTCTAAATTGAACATTTTAAATATTGATGTGTAGTATAAATAAATATAGGACTATATTTGGAAAAATGATGGTAATAGAGTTTGAAATAGGCTTTTTGGTATGTCTGTAGCAAAGCTCTATTCTAAGGAAAACATTTAATAGTAGGATCCTTTCCAGGAATTTCTCTTTTAAAATAAATTCTGCATGAAAAAAGAAAGCAGTGTAACTAGTTTGAAATGCCAGGTAAAATATAAATAAAATCCTGGGCCTCGTGCCAGATTTTGAAAGCCTGTCCATCAGTTTGCTGCATGTACGGCATTTTCCTCGTGTTAGGAAGTGGGAAGGAATAAAATTGAAATTGTTTATCTCTTTGCACACGTTCTTTTCCTGTTCTGCTTCTTTATGGACAGGGAAATCTAACTGGCTCCTTTACTATTTATCACTTGCTCTTAGAGGTGGGGCCAAAGCAGTGAGAGGTAAAGGAAGATGCTGGCAATACAAGAAGGGCTTGGTCAGGCAAGGCGAAACCTGTTTTCAAAAACTGAGTTTGCGTGTATAGGAATAGACCTCAACCATAGGAAAAGTGCATGTCCATCCTTCTGCCTCATTGGGGTTTCCTTTCCCCTTGGTTAGACATCTCTTTACCCCGCTTGGTAACGTTCCTGTGCTTGGTTTTTCTCCAGTTTCTTAAAAAGTGTTGGATGTATTTAGAAGTATTTAATGATCCATTTAGAAGCTTCTGAGGGTATAAGTTAATGATGTAAGACACTCACACACTTCTGGACACACTCTGGGCTGAACTGTTTTGATCCCGGGGGCAGAGATGCGGGAGAAGGCTGCTGCGCCCCCTGCCCCCGTGTGTCTGGGCGCTTGTGGTTGTGTGTGGGGGAGACAGAGGGACCCCGTGGGGCTCAGGGTGTGCTTGTCTGCAGGCCCCTGCCGGTGCGGGAGGGCACTGCACTGTGTCAGGGTGCAGGCTTCCGATGCTCCTCTCTGGACCTGGCGGCAGCTTCATCTGTGAGTCATGTTTTAGAGAATCAGCTAATTTAGTGTTTACAGTCTCCTTAAGGATTGGGACATGAAAATTCAAAACAGCATATTTCTTTCAGTAATCAATTATTATAGCATATTTAATATTTTGTCAATGCACTGAAATATAATTTTTACATCTTTTTGGGGGGGAAAGCCACTTACAGGATTAGCTGAGATAGACTTAAAAGAATACTGTGCTCTTTTAAAAAATAATGTGTTCCATACATAAAATAATATAGTGTACTAAAATATTTTAAATTTGTTTACAGATTTTAGAGAGAAAGAATAATGAAATAGAAGAAATGAAAACTTTATACAAAAAGAAACAAAATGAAACTGAAGAGACTATTAGAAGACTTGAGAAGAAAGGTGATGTTGCACATTGTTACATAAATCCTCGACTAACATCTCTACTTTATTTTAGTGTTTCTATAAGGGACAGTTTTATTTCTGACTGTACTGTGAGATAGGGAAATTTCTATGGGTTTCCTTTGTGGATGTGCTGATGTGAACTTCTATATGACTTAAGAAAAACCTGTGTGTGTGTGTGTGGTAGCAGTGGTGGTTGGTTTGATTAAAGGTTTAGGTGAGTCTGTCTTTCTTAATCCTCTCTCTTCACTGGACTGGAGTGGCCATAGCTCAGTCTTAGGATGGAACTTACTGGCTTCCACAAAAGAGTCTAGAGCAGTTATTTGCCTTGGTCTAATAAAAATTCATTCCATTAAATGTCTACTTTATGCTGTATAATATATGCTATATTGTGATGGATGGAACATTTAAAAAGTATTCCTCATTTACACTTTCATTATGAAGGGAAAGAAAACAGGAAATCCAGTGTTAAATTGATTATGACTGTAGGTCAAAATCGGAGAAGGCAATGGCACCCCACTCCAGTACTCTTGCCTGGAAAATCCCATGGATGGAGGAGCCTGGAAGGCTGCAGTCCATGGGGTCGCTGAGGGTCAAACACGACTGAGCGACTTCACTTTCACTTTTCACTTTCATTGGAGAAGGAAATGGCACCCCACTTCAGTGTTCTTGCCTGGAGAATCCCAGGGACGGGGGAGTCTGGTGGGCTGCCGTCTATGGGGTTGCACAGAGTTGGACACGACTGAAGCGACTTAGCAGCAGCAGTAGGTCAAAACACTGAAATGTAGTGGACAGTCTTAAGGAGAGTGTTGGAAGTATTTGGGTAGGGGGAAAGAACTTTAAAAGTTTTGTAAGATTTAGTTAGTTGCAGAGGAGAGTTCCAGGCACTGGGGCGGGGGTGGGGGGGAATGCTGATGTTCGTAAACTGGGGGAAGGAAGATGCAAAGCCATTTATCTAGAGTGGAGATCCTCATGTTAAGAGAGAGACTGATAGAGACTAAGATAGGTGACTTGGTGTCATATGAGCTTGACCTTGAATTTCAGTTTAGAAATTTCAAGTTTATCCTGTAGCTGCTGGAGAGTCAGGGAATGTTTTTTGAGAGGTGAGTTTTAGGACTGCATGTTTTTGGTGGAATAGCCTGGTAATATGGTGAAGCTGATTCCCAGTCTTGGGACAGGGAGAGAGGAGGGGGGAGGGGAGAGAGAGGCGAGGCGGGACGAGATCCTCCTTCTTAGCAAGCCTGCTCTCCAGCATCTGCCGTGGCCCGTCCACAAGCCTCTTGCTCGTAACGCAGTGTGGTTGGAGATGTGATGTATATAAAGTCTCCTCAACTCAAGGACGCTATGCCTCCATGATGTCATGTGTAAGATGATGAGGACCCAGAATATCTCAGTAATAACAGGGGGAGTGGGGAGAGGGAACCTGAGAAGGAAACTGCAGCATTTGTGAATGATCTGATGTCAGTGAAGAGGAAGAAGAAAGTGGAGAGTCTGTCATGGAACCGCTCCAAACATCAGTGGCTACACATATTTAAAATCTATTTCTAGGTTTTGTTTTTACTCTGATTCAAACCAGGCACTTTAAACACTCAAAGAATGTTCAAACTGCCATACAGTTGCGCTCATTTCCCGTGCTAGCAAGGCTGTGTTCAAAATCCTTCAAGCTAGGCTTCAGTAGTATGTAAACCAAGAACTTCCAGATGTATAAGCTGGGTTGAAAAAAGGCAGAGGAACCGGAGATCAAATTGCCAACATCCATTAGGTCATAGAAAAAGCAAGGAAATTCCAGAAAAAACATCTGCTCCTGCGTCATTGACTGTGGTAAAGCCTTTGTGCAGATCGCAGCAAACTGCAGAGAATCCTTAGAGACGGGAGTGCCAGACCACCGTTCCTGTCTCCTGAGAAACCGGTGTGGCGGTGAAGAAGCAACAGTTAGAACCAGACAGGAAACAACGGACTGGTTCCACGCTGGGAAAGTACGACGTCAAGGCTGTACACCGTCCCCTGCCTGTTTAGCTTGAGGCAGAGCACATCAGGCGAAACGCTGGGCTAATGACCCACAAGCTGGAGTCAAGACTGCTGGCAGAAACACCAACAGCCTCAGACATTCAGAGGATGCCACCCTGATGGCAGAAAGCAACGGGGAATAAAGAGTCTGCTGATGAGGGTGAAAGAGGAGAGGGAGAAAGCTGGTTAGAAGTTAACATTCAGAAAACTGTAAGATCATGGCATCTGGTCCCATCACTCCCTGGCAGATAGAAGGGGAAAGTGCAGATAGTGACAGACTTTATTTTGGGGGGCTCCAAAATCACTGCAGGTGGTGGCTACAGCCACAAAATTAAAAGACACTTGCTCCTTGGAGGAAAGCTGTGATACATGGTGACAGTGTGTTGAAAAGCAGAGACGTCATTTTGCCGACAAAGGTCCTTGTAGTCAAGGCTCTGGTTTCTCCAGCGGTCACGTGCAGGTGTGAGAGTTGCACCATAAAGGAGGCTGAAGGCCAGGGATTGATGCTTTTGAACCGTGGTGCCGGAGAAGAGTCTTTCGGACTGCAAGGAGATCACACAGTCCTGAAGGAAGTCAGCGCTGGATCCTGGTGGCTTAGACAGTGAAGAATCCACCTGCAGTGCAGGAGACCTGGGTTCAGTCCCTGGGTCAGGAAGATCCCCTGGAGAAGGGAATGGCTACCCACTCCAGTATTCTTGCCTGGAGAGTTCCATGGACAGAGGAGCCTGGAGGACTATACTCCATGGGGTCACATAGAGTCGGACACAACTGAGTGACTTACACTTAAAAAATCTTTTTTATTGGAATTCATTGGAAGGACTGATGCTGAAGCTCCAATAATTTCGCCACCTGATGTGAAGAGCAGACGCACTGGAAAAGACCCTGAGGCTGGAAACGACTGAAGGCAGAAGGAGAATGTGGCCAAGGCTGAGATGGCTGGATGGCATCGCTGACTCGGTGGACAGGAGTGTGCGCCAGCTCCGGGAGCAAGTGAAGGACTGGGGAGCCTTGCCTGCTGCAGTCCATGGCGTCACAAAGAGTCGGACGCGTCTGAGTGACTGACACCAATGTCAGGTTAACTTGACTCTCCTCACTTAGTCCTGCATTGTTGAGATATGAAATGAAAGAAATTTTTATGTAAATGTTTATGAAAATTTTCCTGTCTTCCAGTAAGTGAATAAGAACATATTAAGGAAGCTAAGAAAATACTACTTTCAAGCAAATACACAACTGAATTTATTTTGCATCCGGATGACATGAATATGTGGAACAGTTTTCACTCGAATCAGTGACATTTAAATCACTTTTAAAAAGAAGATGGAAGTTTGAGTGCTCTGTAGGGGTATGTCTTGTGTGATTCAGAGCATGTGTTGCTCCAATCCCGGTAACTTGAACGCCCGGAGCAGCGGCAGATTGGGGCGGCAGGCCCCGGTCTGTGGGCTCAGCATGCAGCGTCTGGGTGCCGCCTGGGTGCCGGTCTTCTGCTCTGTGGATGAAAAGGTGAAATGCCTTCCTCCTCAGGGAAGAAGCAGATGAACTGTTATGTCATGCAGTGCAATAAGGGACTTCCTGTGGAAATCCAGGCGGCTCCCTGGGCCTCTAGAGGAGTCATTCTGCCCCTCAAGAGGAGGAGAGACTGGCTGGTTCCTGAAGGCGGTGTGACTTGAACTGAGACTGATTTGAGCACATAGTTTTCAGCAGGGGAGGAAGGCACTCCAGGTGGATAGGTGGGCGCATCTGGGCAAGAGGATGAAAGGACGTGGATTTATAGATAGGTTGGTTTGTTTAAACTCGTAAACAAACATGGATGTGGCTGAAGATATGGCCAGAAAGCAGTCAGATCTGAGGAGCCTCTGGGTCTCTGCCTTGTGGGAGGGGAGCTGGGGGTTACAGTCTGAGGGCCGTGGCACGGCGTCTGCACGGGATGGGGCCTCTGCAGAGCAGCGTCGGGCACCCCGCAGGAGAGCTGTGGAGGCGGGCACAGCGCGTGCTGCCTGGGGCGAGCGGCTGCGGAGGTGGGCGTGGAAGACAGGAGGGAGGAGAGAGATTCTAGGGGAGAGCAGAGAAGACTGGCAGGAAGATGGGATGATCTCTTAACTGGTGCACTCTGCTTTTTACCACCAGACCCTTAGGTGGCAGCTATCTGCTTTTTACCACCAGACCCTTAGGTGGCAGCTAGAGTTGGCTTAATTCCTTTTTCGTCATTTTTGACAGTTCAGACCCTCATCCGTGAAGGTCAGGTTATCAGAGAGACCAAAGACAACCAGATTGCAGAGTTAAAAAAGATATGTGAACAGAGTACAGAATCTCTGAACAATGACTGGGAGAAAAAGGTAAGCTACGAAAAATAAAACAGTGATGGGAAAATACGAAGGCTTACACTTTAACGTAGCCTACCTGATTATAAAATGATGGTGTTCACAAAGTCTAAAGAAGGGTTTGAAAAAAGCAGCAGTGCTCTAGACTGTCTAGAAACAGCTCTCATGTTTTGGTATACTTCTGGAAGTTTAATGGTTTCTAAGCTAGTTTTCATTTAGAAAAGTTACTTTTAACAATTCTTGGATTTAATTAAGGCTCTGAATTTTTGTCAGAGCTAATAGACTTTAAGCAGAATTCATAGGGACATAATAGCAGGATAATTTGGGAGAGTTAAGTGTTCAAATTTTGGATGTAAGCCCCTGGATCATTTCTTTTCTGAAATCTCAGATGACACAATAGTTGTAGTATAAACTTGTTTTTTTGGTGTACACAAAATCAGTTGTGGATGGATTATTCTTGGAGGAGCATTTAATTAAGGAAAACATTTTCATTAAATTTAGCAGAGCCAAGAGTAATGTAAAAAATAGTTCTAATGTTTCATAAAAGTCTACCTAGTCACACAGACTAGCCACTTTCAGGCTTGCCTGTGGCTTAGCGATGAGGCATCTGCCTGCATGCAGGGGGTGTGGGCTCAGTCCCTGGGTGGGGAAGACCTCCTGGAGGAGGGCGTGGCGGCCCGCTCCAGTGTTCTTGCCTGGATAGTCCCGTGGACAGAGGAGCCCGTGGGGTCGCAGAGGTGGACAGGACTGAGCACACGCAGGCCTCAGAGCTTTCGCTTAGGAGCTCTTCACCATTGGCTGAAATCCAGTGTGTACTCACAAGAAGTGAAGTACGGTGCCTGTTTTGAGTAAGTCGGCCTTGAAGGTCTTCGGTGAACTCCTCGCTCGGACCGTCTCCCAGCAGGTCGAGTCTGAGCATTTTCCTGGGCCCTGCGGTGGTTGGAGTGGATGCTGGGCGGCCGTGTCCTGGGGCCGAGGCTGCAGGGCCTGAGGAGGGCCCCGTGCAGAGGGCGGACGCGCTCCTCGAGGGTCGTGTCCGTTCAGGTGCTTCGACCTTTTCTGTGAAGTTGGCAGGTCTCTTTTCTGGCTGCTGCAAGTACACGGTTCATTATTTAACACTTGACTCAAGACGCCGTCCTCTTAAAACCAGGCCAGCAGTAATTGGAAGACACTTTAAAGTATCTGTAAGACTATAGAAATCATAACTTACTTTAACTTGATTAAATGTATATATAAACACCAGACACTGGAATAGCTTCCTAGTACTTCTGAGCTGCATCAGGCTTCAGATCTGTGAGCCCGGGCTGGGTGCAGGGGACGGGAGCTAGGTCCCGCATTCTCCACCCTTGAAGACAGCCCAGAGCCCGAGCTCCCGCTGTGAAGACGGCGGGCCGACGCCCACGGGCCTTGCCGCCTGGGTTTTCCGCTGCCTTAGAGGCTGCTCGCTGAAAGTCGGTTTCCTTCCCGTAGCGGCATCCATATTTCAGCATTTCGCCCACGGCAGCAGGGGTGTGCAGCCTCCGCTAAGGTGGCCGGCAGGCACCCAGGCGCGGTGTGCACTTCTCCCGGGGGGCCTGCCTTGGTTTACACGCACCACCTTTCTGTGTACTTAGTGTCGTTGACGGAGTGGAGAAAATAGTGTCTTGTTGGGAGTCAGGGTGAAGGATAAACCGTTTAGAACACTACTCTTGTGCAAGATTTCGTGCAAATAAGATGAGAATACTGAGAGACAGCAATCCTAATGATAACAATATTATAAATGCCTTTGTTTTCTGGTATCAGGCTAATCCTGGTGCTTTTTACCTGATGCATTCTGTTATCTGATTGATTTACTATTTCTGCCTGAGGTGGAGAATTCCCTGTAATGTTTGTTTATCCAATAAAATTTTCAATTGAGGAAAGTAAACAAAAAGTTGTTTCTTAATCATGCTCTTTACATGATTCTCTACTTTGAATATTTTATATCTTTTGTTGTTCGGGTCGCCATATAAAGAAATAGAGAAACACAGGAAAACTTCTTTTCTGAATTACAAGCAGTCCATTCTACAATAGTGGTGAAAGAGTCAATTCTCCCCTTGTAGCTCCACAGCGCTGCAGCAGAAATGGAAAAGGAAAAGTTTGAACTTCAAAAGCGACACACTGAAAATATTCAAGAACTGCTCGAGGACACAAACGTGCGGCTGAACAAAATGGAGGGCGACTACGTGGCGCAGATGCAGTCCACGGTAGGTCTGCGTTCCCTTGTCTGGCCTCTGCGGACTCCCCTTCCTCTCCCTGCCCTCAGGCATCCCGGCTTCCAGAACGGGCAGTGCGCGGCAGGTGTGCTGTGGAGCTGAAGCCCCTCACCTTCCTCCCCGACTCGGCTCACGTGTGGCAGTGGGCGCCTCTTCCGGTGCCCGAGGGATTCCCCGGGGTCAGCTGTTGTCACTCTTTTCTTTTTCGCCCCTGCCACATCTATGAAGCTTTCTTCTTCCTGTTTTTTTTTCACCGACTTTTAGCCCAGAGGCCATTCCTTTACTTTTTTGCTTTCTGTTTATTTGTTTCAGTCTTTTTGACAGAAGACATGGTTGTTTTTCTGGAAATGTGTGATGCCCACGGGAAGACAGTCAGGTCAGGAGGTGGAGCAGTGTGGCCAGCAGAAGGCAGGGTTCCTTAGCTGCTCTGTCCTGATGGGGGGCCAGGCACAGATGCCCCGTGGGTGGCCCCAGAGTCCTTTTCCTGAGGATTCCGAGGGGCGCCCCCAGAGTGCACAGCTTTTCTTTGCTTTTTTGCTTTCTATTTATTTGTTTCAGTCTTTTTGACAGAAGACATGGTTGTTTTTCTGGAAATGTGTGATGCCCACGGGAAGACAGTCAGGTCAGGAGGTGGAGCAGTGTGGCCAGCAGAAGGCAGGGTTCCTTAGCTGCTCTGTCCTGATGGGGGGCCAGGCACAGATGCCCCGTGGGTGGCCCCAGAGTCCTTTTCCTGAGGATTCCGAGGGGCGCCCCCAGAGTGCACAGCAGGTGCCCAGGCGCGGCTTCCTAGGGAGGGTGAGGCCCCCAGAGCCCCTGCTGAGCCTCTGCCTGCGGAGGGTGGGCCTTCTGCCCCTGAGGCCCAGCTGCCCTCCTGAAGCGCGGACGCCTGGGGCAGGTGGGCTGCGGGGCTCCTGGACCCGGGGCCTCACGTCTGAGGCAGGTGTACCTCGTCCTCCTGTTCCTGGTACGTGATCTGACCTCGTGGCGTGTGGGCCCTGAATCCTCAGCACCAGCAGGGTCGCCTGGCCACTCGGCCCCCTCTGTCAGCGGGCTCGTCCACAGTGCCTCCTTGGATTTGAAGCTGTGGAGTCCGAGCCAGAGTCTGTTTCCTAGGCGTGTCTTGGAGACCCCAGACGAGCTGAAGGGCCTGTTGCAGAGGGTGGGTGGAATGGGGCACAGCGAGACCCCAGACGAGCTGAAGGGCCTGTTTCAGAGGGCGGATGGAATGGGGCACAGCGAGACCCCAGACGAGCTGACGGGCCTGTTTCAGAGGGCGGATGGAATGGGGTCCACAGTGACGCGGAGCTGGCTGCAGGTCTCGGGCTCCCGTTCCAGGTCCTTAACAGCTCGGGTGCCGTGCCAGCTCACCCGGTGTTAGGGTCCTCATCCGTCAGGCAGGGTAACAGCAGGAGTAAAGTGCGTGTGTTGCTGGGAATATTAAACACCTTAATATACGTAGACTAGGTTACGTGATGAGTGCCCAATAGATAGCTGTAACATACAAGAGCAATAATCAGAAGACCTATATACACAGGGAGGCGCTCGGCTCAGGAAGTTTGTGGGCGTTTGCTTGAAGACTGCAGGTTGAGCGCGATGTGGACCTCCATCCCCTCCCACAGACACAGCCGTGACCAGCAGCGGGGAGGGTAGAGTGGTGACAGGCTGGGGTTGGGCCAGGAGAGGGGTGGGCTGACCCCGAGCCAGCCAGGTCAAGAAAGCAGAACCCTGAGTCGGCCTGGAAAGAACCTAAGCAGCAAACAGTTCCACGTGGATCTTCCAGGGCCTGGGGCCTGTCCCGCCATCGCCTCTGGAGGAGGGGATGCTGGTGGGGCTTTGGCAGGTAGAGTGCTAGACAGTTCAGGAACCAGCTGGACGTGGAACTGGGGTGAAGAAAACAATGGGTTTATTATACGACTCCTCCTCCTTTTGCATATGTTTGAAATGTCCCATAACAAAACTTCTAAAACTTTACATTATTTGGCTGTGCCAGACCTTTAGATTGCAGGATCCTTAGTTGCAGCATGTAGGGTCTTTTTCCCTGACCAGGAATCAAACTCAGGCCCCCGCTCTGGGAGGCGAAGTCCTAACTGCTGGTTCACCAGAGAGTTCCTCTAGCCTTGGTTGTAACATCTGACCATTTTAGAATATTTCCAAATGATAATACTGGATATGAAAAATAATAATTGAAATAAAAAGTATAATAGATACAATTAGAAACAGTACAATACATACATCAGAAGGAAATCTACTAAAAAATTAAATAAGTGTAAGATCAGAGAGTTCCAGAAAAACATCTATTTCTGCTTTATTGACTATGCCAAAGCCTTTGACTGTGTGGATCACAATAAACTGTGGAAAATCCTGAAAGAGATGGGAATACCAGACCACCTGACCTGCCTCTTGAGAAATCTGTATGCAGGTCGGGAAGCAACAGTTAGAACTGGACATGGAACAACAGACTGGTTCCAAATAGGAAAAGGAGTACATCAAGGCTGTATATTGTCACCCTATTTATTTAACTTTTATGCAGAGTACATCATGAGAAACACTGGGCTGGAAGAAGCACAAGCTGAAATCAAGATTGCCGGGAGAAATATCAGTAACCTCAGATATGCAGATGACACCACCCTTACGGCAGAAAGTGAAGAGGAACTAAAAAGCCTCTTGATGAAAGTGAAAGACGAGAGTGAAAAAGTTGGCTTAAAGCTCAACATTCAGAAAATGAAGATCATGGCATCTGATCCCATCACTTCATGGGAAATAGATGGGGAAGCAGTGGAAACAGTGTCAGACTTTATTTTGGGGGGACTCCGAAATCACTGCAGATGGTGATTGCTGCCATGAAATTAAAAGACACTTATTCCTTGGAAGGAAAGTTATGACCGACCTAGACAGCATATTCAAAAGCAGAGACATTACTTTGCCAACTAAGGTCCGTCTAGTCAAGGCTATGGTTTTTCCTGTGGTCATGTATGGATGTGAGAGTTGGACTGTGAAGAAGGCTGAGCACTGAAGAATTGATGCTTTTGAACTGTGGTGTTGGAGAAGACTCTTGAGAGTCCCTTGGACTGCAAGGAGATCCAACCAGTCCATTCTGAATAGGATCAACCCTGGGGTTTCTTTGGAAGGAATGATGCTAAAGCTGAAACTCCAGTACTTTGGCCACCTCATGCGAAGAGTTGACTCATTGGAAAAGACTCTGATGCTGGGAGGGATTGGGGGCAGGAGGAGAAGGGGACAACTGAGGATGAGATGGCTGGATGGCATCATGGACTCAATGTATGTGAGTCTGAGTGAACTCCGGGACAGGGAGGCCTGGTGTGCTGCGATTCATGAGGTCGCAAAGAGTTGGACAAGACTGAGCGATTGAACTGAACTGAACTGAACTGAATATTTGTTTTGTATGAAAATAAATATCAATCACAGTCATTTTTTCATTGTTATGTGATATATTTTTTATATTTAGTATTTGAAGCACTTATTTCATTCCTGTTAGTTTTGTGTGTGTGTGTAGTATATGTAGCCAATAACTGTGCTAATGGAAAGGACAGAGATAACTGTCATATTTATTGCTGTTGCTTTTACCTAGTTTTGAATGATAAACACTGGAGGAAATATTCGTGTTAAAAATTGCCATGTATTGCCAGTTCATAGTGACTGACTGGATATAACTCATTATGCAAATTGGAACACACTTTAGAATAAAGCAAAGTACTAACCAGAGCCCAGATCAACCCAGACATAGGTTTACCCTAGGTGTGAGGGGTAAGCACATCATAAATGTCAGGATGAAATCCAGAATTGAATTGTTTAGGCTAATTAGATCTGTCCCAACACTTCTCTGGTTTTGTTGGGTATGGATAGAGTTCCCTTCTTTTGGCCACACATTGTCATTGAACTAATAGATAATAACAGATAATAAAGTGAAGCAATCATTCCATATGCAGAGGTTACTTGAGCTTTATGCCTTATGGCCTCAATAGGATAATTCAAAGCCTGTGGTAAGAAAAGTACTCGTCTACAATAACTCATTTATACCAGGATAGATTCAGGCCTCCATCCTGGAAGCATTACTTCTTCATCTGAGTTATCTTTTTAAAATGGCTTAGAATAAGAGAGGTCTCCCTAGAAATTAACACTGATAGCACCTTGATCTTGGACTTCAAGCTCCCAGAAACATAAGAAAATAAATTTGCATTATATAAGTCACTCAGTGTTTTATATTGTTATGGCAGTCCAAGCCAGCTCATACACCTTAACATCCATAACAAATTATTTTAATTATTTAATGGTAACTCCTCACCTTCCTAGCCCCTTTCCTGTTCTATATATTTGATGAGTGGTTACATGATCAACTCAATCTATTTTTTACTTGTTGCCCCCATGCCAAGTAAAGATGACCAAAGGAAAATATGCATAATGCTAACTTTCATTTATGACCACAAACTTCAAATGCGTTCATAGAGCCGCCCAGAAATCACAATTTTTCTATTATATTGATTTCCTTACTTTTTCAGTATTACATATCTTTCTTGCTACTGTGGACTATGTTTTCAAGAATGAAATTTTTGGATTTGGGAGTATGCACATTTGCAAGTTTATTAGATACTGTCATAATGCTTTCAAAGTAGTTGTGCCATATACAACTTAAGAAACATGGGAAGATTCTCATTTTTGTCAGCCTTATGGGAAAAATAGTACATTGCTTCATTTATTTTGAATTTAAATTACATGTGGCTCGGACAGTAGAGAATCTGCCTTCAGTGCAAGAGACCTGGGTTTGATCCCTGGGTCAGGTAGATCTCCTGGAGATGAGAAAGGCTATTGACTCCAGTATTCTTGCCTGAAAAACTCCCTGGACAGAGGAGCTTGCTGGGTTATATTCCATGGGGTTGCAAAGAGCTGGACGCGATAGAGCAACTGACACTTTCACTTATCATTATATTTAATTATAATATGATTATATTTAAATATATACTCCATCAGCCAAGAAATGCAAGAAAAGAATTTATTTGCTATCAGGTAAAATGTTGAAACATTTATCGTTTCTGAAAACATACTCCAGAGGTAAAGGACACTGAAGTGAGGATTTGCATTACAGAGATAATTGTCATCTTGGAAAATTTGAATGAACCTAAATATCCATTAATGGAAGGATGCTCATAATGTTGGTGCTGGTTCCAGAAAGATCAACATGGGAGATGTTGAAAATAATTTGGAAGGGGAAATGGAAAGGTGGAGGACGATACACGCAACACATTACCGTATGTTGTTAGAAAACACATACAGAATAATAATCTTAAAGTTAATAGATTGGAATGATTTTTATAAAAGTCAGATGGCAATTGCCTTTTGGGAGTTCAGGGGTAAGTAATACTGAGGGATTCCATTGCAGGAGACTAGCTAGACTGCTGAAGTTTTTATTTTATCTAAGTAAAATAATGAGAAACAAATAGGACAAAATATCTGTGGTAGATATTCTAAGGAATGGGAATATTTTCCCACTTTATGTACTTTTTCCCTTTATTTTAATATTTAATTTTAAATAAATAAAATTTAAAATTTATTTTAAATTCCTTTCTTTAAAATATATAGCAAAAAGGTTAACAGGTACATGAAATTGCAAATACATGCTGCAGGCAGTTTGGGAATATAATCTTAAATCTTATTTGTAAAGGCTTAGTTGAGAATTCTTTCAGTTTAACAGTTTTGCAACTTTACACTTTTTTAGGTCATTGTTTCTTAACACAGGCAGTAAAACTCTCTCTTTTTAAAAAATGTAATTAAGATCATCAGAGTTAAAGGACACTAACAACTGCAAGAATGAGAACTATTCTAAAGGAGAAGAGAATCTGTCACCTTGAAATATGCCTCTTTGACATTATTGTTGTTGTTCAGTCCCTCGGTTGTGTCTGACTCTTTGCAGTCCCATGGACTGCAGCACACCAGGCTGCCCTGTCATTCACTATCTCCCAGAGTTTGCTCAAACTTTTCTCCATTGAGTCGATGATGCCATCCAACCATCTCATCCTCTGTTGCCCTCTTCTCCTCCTCCTCCTCTTTACCATCATCAGGGTCTTTTTCAGTGAGTCAGCTCTTCACATCAGGTGGCCAAAGTATCGGTGCTTCAGCTTCAGCATCCTTCCAAAGAATATTCATTCAGGGTTGATTTCCCTTAGGATTGACTGGTTTGATCTCCTTGTTGTCCAAGGGATTCTTAGGTGTCTTCTCCAGCACCACAGTTCAAAAGCATAAATTCTTCAGTGCTCAGCCTTCTTTCTGGTCCAACTCTCCCATCTGTGGGCTTCCCTGGTATCTCAGTTAGTAAAGAATCCACGTGCAATGCAGGAGATGAATATTCATTCAGGGTTGATTTCCCTTAGGATTGACTGGTTTGATCTCCTTGTTGTCCAAGGGATTCTTAGGTGTCTTCTCCAGCACCACAGTTCAAAAGCATAAATTCTTCAGTGCTCAGCCTTCTTTCTGGTCCAACTCTCCCATCTGTGGGCTTCCCTGGTATCTCAGTTAGTAAAGAATCCACGTGCAATGCAGGAGACCCTAGTTCAATTTCTGAGTCAGTAAGATCCATTGGAGAAAGGATAGGCTACCCACTCCAGTATTCTTGGCCTTCCCTAGTGGCTCAGCTGGTAAAGAATCTGCCTGCAATGTGGGAGAGCTGGGCTCGATCCCTGGGTTGGGAAGATCCTTTGGAGAAGGAAAAGGCTACCCACTCCAGAATTCTGGTCTGAAGAATTCCGTGGACTATATAGTTCTTGGGATCATGAAGAGTCAGACATAGATGAGTAACTTGCACTCACTCACATCTGTATATAGCAACTGAAAAAACCATAGCTTTGACTACGTGGACCTTTGTCAGCAAAGTGATGTCTCTACTTTTTAAAACGCTGTCTAGGTTTATCATATCTTTTCATCCAAGGAGCAAGTATCTTTTAATTTCATGACTGCTGTCACCCTCTGCAGTGATTTTGGAGCCCACAAAATTAAATGTGTCACTCTTTGACATAAAGATTATTTTAGGCTGATATGTTTAGAAACAGAGACATAGAAACTCTTTTGTTACAGAACTCTCCATTTATAAGGGAAACCTCCATATTTGTAAGGGCATTCCCCCCCCCCCCGTACTAGGAAAAGCCTGAGTACTTAGTCACTCAGTCATGTGGACTCTTTGAGACCCATGGACCAGTAGTCCACCAAGCTTCTTTGTCCATGGGGATTTTCCAGGCAAGAAAACTGAAAAGTGGGTTGCCATTTCCTTCTCCAGTGCAAGAGGTATACATGTTATCAAATTTCTGCTTGTTTTCCTCCTGTTAGTTTGCCTTCTGTTGTAGGGGATATCAGCCAAGAACTAAGAAGAGTAGAGGAAAGATTATTTTTCCTCCTCCATAATTCTATGGATGCATTTAATAGGAAAATCTTCTTTGGAAGGTTAATATGAAAATTTTGTCTCTATTATAATACAATATTATCATCAAATGGAGATGACTCATTTTTTATTTATAACACCCAAGAGTACCGTATAAATTAATCTAGGCTTATATTGTAAGAAACTAACCATTGTTACAGATTTTACCAGCACTAGTCATCAATTAAGAATCTGTCATTATGATTTTTAAATGCTGAAAAGGATTAAGGATTAAGTTGTGTTTTAAAATTGCATAGCCTTATTTGTTTTTGTATTTTGCATCAATCCTTAATTGTTGCTAGAAGTTCACATAATGAATGAAGGCTGAATAGCTTCAATAAATACACATTTGAGACTTTCCTGTCTAAACATACTAAGAATATTTATATTATAACTTTGAACAGTAATCTTGGATTTACGTTTCCTTAACACTTTTAAGTGTTACTTGCTTTTTATTTGTTATAGATTGTGGCCAGATGATAGTTGTGTAGACACATAATGTAAGTAACCAAAACACAGAAATAATTAGCTTTATTCACAGAAAGATAGAATTGTTACAGAGCCTGTCATTGAAAAATATGCACAATCTGAGAACTTCAAGTTAAGCTTTATTTTGGGGCAAAATGAGGACTGCATCCTGGGACACAGTACCTCAGTTAGTTCTGAGAGACTGCTCCAAGGAGGTAGGAGGGGGAATCAGGCTATATACAAGTTTGCAACAAAGGGAAGATGCAGCCTAAACATCAAAAATCAGGTATCAAGTTAAGGAATTTAGCATTCTAGGTATGAGAAGATTTGAGCCTCTCAGTTCAGTTCAGTCACTCAGTCATGTCTGACTCTTTGTGAACCCATGGACTATAGCACACCAGGATTCCCTGTCCATCACCAACTCCCGGAGCCTACTCAAACTTATGTCCATTGAGTCAGTAATGCCATCCAAACATCTTATCCTCTGTATTCCCCTTCTCCTCCTGCCTTCAATTTTTTCCAGCATCACGGTCTTTTCCAAAGAGTCAGTTTTTGCATCAGGTGGCCAAAACACTGGAGTTTTGCTTCAGAATCAGTCCTTTCAATGAATATTCGGGACTGAATTCCTTTAAGATTGACTGGTTGGATCTCCTTTTAGTCCTAGGGACTCTCAAGAATCTTCTCCAACACCACAGTTCAAAAGTATCAATTGTTTGGCACTCAGCTTTCTTTATAGTCCAACTCTTACATTGATACATGACTACTGGATAATCATAGCTTTGACTAGGCAGGACTTTGTTGGTAAAGAAGGTCTCTACTTTTTAATATGCTGTCTAAGTTGGTCACAGCTTTTCTTCCAAGGAGCAAGCATCTTTTAATTTCATGGCTGCAGTCACCATCTGTAGTGATTTTGGAGCCTCCCAAAATAAAGCCTCTCACTGTTTCTATAGTTTCCCCATCTATTTGCCATGAGGAGATGAGACTGGATGTCATGATCTTAGTTTCTGAATGTTGAGTTTTGAGCCAAATTTTTCATTCTCCTCTTTCCCTTTCATCAAGGGGCTCTTTAGTTCTTCTTCACTTTCTGCCATAAGGTGGTGTCATATGAAGATCTGAGGTTATTGATATTTCTCCTGGCAATCTTGATTCCAGCTTATGCTTCATCCAGTTGACATTTCGCATGTTTCTGGGCTCCCTGAATTCATTCCTTTCATGTGAACCTCAGCTATGTGGGGCCAAGTCCTGTTTCCTGTTCAGCTTAAGGAGTAGCAGATGGCTGCTTCTTCCATTCCCTCAGCTCCTCTGTGATCGCTGTGGAGGCGTGTGGGCAGCATCTGTTGCATCACAGTTTTGGGAGCCCTCATCTACTTTTGGAGGCCAGAAATCATTAATGGCTGTGATATTTCTTGTTTGTTGATATGGCAAGAGATATTTTCATTTCACAAGCCCTGTTTTGAGAAAATTTGGTGACTGACATCTATACATCTATACAACCATCACCAATGAAACTCTGAGGAGAAGAGGTAGACTAAGTTTCTAGACCATCTTTTTCTCAAGACTGTTTTTGAACTTAGTATATTTTATATACCTGAATAATAATTATTAGATTAAAAATAGCTAAATGATATTAGGAAGATATATGATATCATGCTATTGGACACTATTTAGAATTTTATCTCACAAAAATGAAGACCTCTTGTTTTAACCTTTTCCTATACTTCAGATGTGGTCTACTAATTTAACAATGCCTACACATTAGACAGAAGTATCACTAACTAATTGCTAAGTTGCACACAGTATTAAAAAAAAAGGCTGAAGAAATAAATTGCTTTTTGTGTGTGATCTGTTTATTTCTCATAAATAATCCCATGCTGTTGAGAAACATTACTATAAATGAAAAAAATTAGCATTTTGAATATATGTGCTGTAATTAATCGATACTACTGGCTCTGAGCCCTTGTGATTTTGCTGAAAACAAGTGGAAAGCTTACACAGAGTAAATCTGTAAGTACTGCTGTTGTTTAGTCACTAAGTCATGTCCAACTCTTTGCGACCCCATGGACTGTAGCCCACCAGGCTCTCCTGTCCGTGGGATTTCCAGGCAAGAATACTGGAGGGGTTGCCATTTCCTTCTCCAGGAGATCCTGTCAACCCAGGGGCTGAACCTGCCTCTTCTGCTTGATGGATAGGTTCTTTACCACTGAGCCATCTAGGAAGCACTGTTAGTGTTGTGTGAGTGAGTGAGTGATAGTCACTCAGTCGTGTCCGACTCTTTGTGATCCTATTGACTGTAGCCTGCCAGGCTCCTTTGTCTGTGGAATTTTTAGAAAGCTTTATTAATTCCAAGGTCTATTTTTGTCATTGCTGTTACTGTATTTTGATCTACTGCATTCATAATGCAAATTTAGCATTTCAAAGCATGCAACACTGGGTGAAAATTTATTAGGAAACATATCCATTATTAAATTTTTGTTGTTGTTCAGTCACTCAGTCATGTCCGACTCTTTGCAACCCTATAGACTGTGGCATGCCAGACTTCCCTATCCTTCACCATCTCCCGGAGTTTGCTCAGACTTATGTCCATTGAGTTGATGATGACATCCAAGCATCTATCAGCCCCTTCTCCTCCTGTCCTCAATCTTTCCCAGTATCACCAATGATAATTAAAATTTAGAGCTAAATGCTTAGAGCTAGACTGAAATATGACCAGGATGAAATAGAAAGGAAATCACTCAATCACTCAGATCCTTTCCAGGAGACTCCTAGTAGAAATGAATCTCCTTTGGATAGTATACATTTCAGACAGCCTGTAGCCCAAAGGTGAGTGAATGAAATGCCCATTCTCTTAAGTGTTCCTCTCAGCTCTTATCCTGAGCAGCCTACTTCCTAAACCAACCCTCAGTCCCAGCTGTGCATCAGAATCTCTTATAAAGTTTTGTGAAGACTGACTAGTTCTTTGTCAGAACTGGAGTTTCTTATGTGGCTCCTTTGATGTATCTTTATTTAGAAAATAGCTTTTCTATCTATTCTTTATCCTATTTTGATCCCTGAGGGAAAACAAATCTCAATGTTTTTACCAAGCCAAAAGCAGAAAGACCAATGTTTTATTTCAACTTTGGGCAGTGTAAAAAAAAAAAAAAAGTGATCTCGGTAAATCCTCACTCACCACTATATATATATGTGTGTGTGTGTGTGTAACTGAGTACAAGAATAAGCTACCCTATCAGGAAATTCTTGTGTAATCAAATTAATCCATCTACATAAACAACTTTCTACATTCTAGTTTGTACTTTACACCATCCAGGAAGGCATTGAGAAGAATGAGAAACAAACAAGCATGCTTTTAAAGGAAATGATTCTTTAATGGGTCTTGACAACTTTTGATCTAATGAGAATATTGTCAGTGTCAGCTCTTACCTCTTGACAGTGAACATGTAAAATAAAAGGATATTGAAACTCTGCTGGTTTATGGTATCTATGAAGCCATCTCTGGAGCTTTAATTGGATCATATTTATCTTGGCAATTTAGCAGGTGAAAACATTTTTTATTTTTACAAACAAATTCACTAAACAATGTACCACGTGAAGAGAAAACACTGTATCAGGAAATGCAATCAAATACATTTCAAGCAGGGTTACTTTTAAAAGGTTTTACTGCTTTTCCAAGCTCTAGGCTATTGGCCTACTTCTTCCTTTCTGATATTTGAAGAGCTTGTTTTGAAAATACTATTTCATTAGGAAATACCTTAGAAGGTACTAAACAAAGTCCAGAACATTCAACCATTGCAAAACATAAGCTTTATCTATCCACTGGGGTATATTCTTTACCTCTATTCATCACTCCATTCTTTTCTTCTGGTCCTGCAGGGACGTTTTACAACATCCTAGCCAGTATTATAGCCCCAATAAAGCACATTATTTGAACAGACTTAACTTCAGTGATTCATAATTGTTCATCTGTAACAACAGAGTAAGTCGAATAAAAAATAAAGAAGAATAGCATTTTTTGAAGAAATATTCCAAACTATGAGTATATGAAAAGTAGATACAACTTTTTTAATGGATAAGGACAAAATATTTAGAATACTTTTTCAGGTTATTGTCCACATTGGTTTTCTGGGGGAATCTACATTGTTTATCTGCCTACAATGCAGGATATTTGGATTTGATCCCTGGGTTGGGAAGATCCCCTGGAGGAGGGCATGGCAACTCACTCCAGTATTCTTGCCTGGAGAATCCTCATGGAGAGAGGAGCCTAGCAGGCTACAGTCCAAGGACTTCCAGAGAGTCAGATACAGCTGAGTGACTAAGCACAGTACAACACAGCACTACATTGTTTGCAAACTTACATATCTCCACCTATGCAATAGAAAGAATATCTTTACTTACTTTTCAGTGATGTTCAAAGAATATGAGGAAATATGCACAAATCATATCAGATATAAAAAAACTCAAAATAATATAAAATGAGCTATCATTTAGATTTCACCATAGAATGAGGCATTTGTTTAGGTGACTGTTACAATGAGCTTTCTTCCTTTTCTTGCTTTGATGGAAAGATTTAGAAACTGTATTGCATTCTCTTTACAACAAATGGATTGTGGGACACTTTGAATATTTTTAAGTAGCAGTGTCATCTTTCAAAACCTGTTCTCATTGTTTTTACTGTGATAGAAAGATGTCCAAAAGGGCCATTAAGCTTCTAGGACATTTGCCACTACAATTCTTAAATCGGCTTTGTATATTTTCCCCCTATTTTCTCTCACATTTATGCAGTCAATAGTCTTTTATTACCTTGTATCTACCTTTAAAATCCTCACATCCATTAGCACTTTCATAATTTGTTGCTTCAATTCTTCTATGAGCTAGAAAAAGACAGTTAATTTTGCTAACTATGTGGCCAAATAGAAAGGAATGAATGTACATGTTTATTAAGAAAAAAAAGCGCCTATGAACAAAGTAATTGAGATTTAGAGCTTGATGTGTATGCAATTTTTCTTCACCCTTCTGATGTCTCATTTTCCTATGTTTCTCAGCAGTATTTCCTAGAGTTAAAAATGTTCTCTATATTAAACTCAATTTGATTCAACAATCACTAAGATAACATTCTTTTTAGCAAGATATAATGTTGGGCCCTATGAATGATGGAAACAGGACAAAAGCAATTAAACAAAGGGTTTATAATAAAGAGAGAAATAAACATTCTTATCATAGAGTATTCTTTGAGCCATTATAATGTATTATACTTTTTTCAGAAGGTCACAATCTATAGACAGAAATGAGTTTTGAACACATTAGAGAAATATTA
>SJYC01052758.1:0-30248 GCA_006408675.1 Madoqua kirkii | reverse complement strand
ACTCAGTTGTGTCTGACTCTTTGTGACCCCATGAACCACAGCACACCAGGCCTCCCTGTCCATCACCAGCTCCTGGAGTTCACTCAAACTCATGTCCATCGAGTCAGTGATGCCATTCAGCCATCTCATCCTCTGTTGTCCCCTTCTCCTCCTGCCCCCCAATCCCTCCCAGCATCAGAGTTTTTTCCAGTGAGTCAACTCTTCACATGAAGTGGCCAAAGTACTGGAGTTTCAGCTTTAGCATCATTCCTTCCAAAGAAATCCCAGGGTTGATCTCCTTCAGAATGGACTGGTTGGATCTCCTTGTAGTCCAAGGGACTCTCAAGAGTCTTCTTCAACACCACACTTCAAAAGCATCAATTCTTATGCGCTCAGCTTTCTTCACAGTCCAACTCTCACATCTATACATGACCACTGGAAAAACCATAGACTTGACACACTTTTGTTGGCAAAGTAATGTCTCTGCTTTTGAATATACTATCTAGGTTGATCATAACTTTCCTTCCAAGGCGTAAGTGTCTTTTAATTTCATGGCTGCAATCACCATCTGCAGTGATTTTGGAGCCCCCCAAAATGAAGTCTGACACTATTTCCACTGTTTCCCTATTTATTTCCCATGAAGCAATGGGACCACATGTCATGATATTAGCTTTCTGAATGTTGAGCTACCATTATTGCTTACTATCATTTATTATGATCTTCCTCTTTCCTTAAGAATTTATCCAAATATGATCAGAATACTTTCTTAAAGAATTTCCTCATATAGAGTACAGAGAAGGCATACAATCTAAATCTTTTTAAGTTGAAAAATAAAATCTTTCTTTAGCAGTTATGTAAGACTACTATGTATGTAGAATACTTTGTATTATTTTTATTCATCAATAAATATTGCTCATTTAGATTCTAGTGTGTAGGTCATTAAAGAGTGGTCTAATTTTTGTACATAAAATATACTTTCTGATGAAAACCATATGTGTTATTTACAATTAGGCTCAGCATCAGGGAGCACAATATTGAAAAATAGTACCTTAAACAGTAGGAGTTCATTTTATCTTCATGTAAAAGAAGTCAAGAAATAAAGAGTCCAGTGATCTGTTTTTCTAGACATGAATATCCCGCCTAGATATACATGATCTATGTTTATCTATCATAGATTCATATCATTTCAGAGGCTGGAGATCTTTCATATATCTCTCCAATATCCCATAGGAAATACATCTTGCCCTTATGGTCTAGTAGAGCTTCTAATTCTCCAGTTTCCAGATTCCCATTCTATGAAACAAACTGAAAAAAGAGAGGAAAATGACACTTCTTTTCCTTTCATAAAGTCCACTTTATTAAGATATAAATTTTTTGAAATAAAGTACAGCTATTTAAAATTTCAGGTTGATTAATTTTGGCATATGTATATGTTTGTATAAACACCACCACAATAAAAATTTTGAACATTTCCATTATTTTCAATACAAATACTGATTGGATATTATCAATATAAAATAGTATTGCTTATTCTAGAATTTTGTACAAATGGGTTCATACAGTATATGTAATTTTGTATCTGACTTCTTTCTCACAGAATGGTTTTGAGATTTATCACTTTTCCTTCTGTACTGGTAGTTGGTACACTTTTATTGATGAATGCCACTTCATTTCTTAGTTGTTCCAGTTAGAGTTCTAGTAATTGTTCATCATCCAGTCTTGTAGTGTATCACCCTACAAATGTGATGTTTAATACTCAGCCAATCACTCAAGGAATCATGCAGATTTCTAGTATTCTCTGTCTATATATCCTACTCCTTTCCAGAACTATGTCCTACAAATTCCAGATGGCCAATAATGTCTGTTTCTTGAACTCAAAGAGGTAGCTGGTCTTTGAATTTTCTCTTTGTGCACTAATATCTAGAAAGCACTCCCAGATAGAAAGCTGGGGCAGTTGTTGAGTTTATCTTGTTTCTATTCTCTCTGGGATCATAATTCTGTATTTTCTCTTGCTTAATGTCTCACATGTGTGATTAGTTACTTAATTCGGTTTTCTAGCTGACTATATAAGGAGATCTAATTTGTTACCAATTAGTCTACAAACTACAAACCAAGAGAAAGTAGTAACTAGATATGTAAGTATATACTTTGGAGGTTCAGTTAAGCATTGCAGCTTATATCTCATCGGCCAGAACTAAAGTCATGGCTACATTTAACTTACAAAAGGAGACTTGAGCATAAAAATATAGGTAGGTGACAATACGCTCATCTCAAATATAGCTCTTTTACTAAAGAAGCAGAGAACAGTAGAAATTGGAAAGCAACTAGAAGTCACAATTACAGGAAACCTTCAAGATTCTTTTATAATTTCATATTATATACAGAGGTAGTATCGGGGGCAGGGGGGAATGGAAACCTTTCGGGAAAATGTAGAAACAAATCACATAAGAGCCAGTAAAAATTATGATGCACAAAGTTCGAGTATCTAGTAATCAAAGAAATTGAAATTAAAACCACAACTGTAAGCACGTAAAAATTGAAAAGATTGGCAAGATATCAGATAGGATATTAAACATGTAAGTTCTAATAAGCTACTAATTGAAGTTTAAATTAGTACCATCACTTGGAAATGTAATTCAAAAATATCTAGTATAGAAAAAGTTATGCCTAAGTCTAGCTATTCCTTTTGTAGTAATTTGTCTTGAAAAAACTTTTTCACAAGAACACAAGGAAACCTGTTGCTGTTTAGTCACTAAATAGTATCTGACTCCGTAGGCTGCCACTAACCAGGCTCCTTCTTTTTTGAAGAAATAATGTAAATTAATTTCTTGGAATTAAAGAAAAATGAAAAATACATGGGCTCAAATAGTACCCCAGATACTCACATTGGCCACACTGGAGTGACACTTGACACATAAAAATCAGAAACATCTGCTGAAGCTTGACGCCACCTGGGTGTCCCTGGGCACCGTCTTCCGGCCCCGCTGTCCCGCACAGGCACCTCCTGGTGCTGCTGCGCCGGCTTCCGGAATCTCAGGCACAAGGAGCAGCCAGTGCAGAAACCGCAGAGCTGGGCCACGCCAGCCCCGTTCAGAGCAGAGCCTGACCCTGACCCTGTGAGCAGAGAGCAGCGTGGAAGGGGACTGCGTCAGGGCACAGACCAGGGGAAACCTTGTGACTGAGGCTTTAAAGAAAACCAGCTTTATCGCTGTATGATTATAGTTAGTGCATCGTAAGGCTCACCTGTCCCACAGCGTGCAGCTCCCTGGATGCTGGGCATCTGGTTGCATTTGAGGTGGACTGAGCACCTGGGCGTCGCTCCACCTGAGCGTCACTCCTAACGTGCCTGTGTGGCTCTGTGCAGAGAATGAACCACGGGCTCCGAGGACGGATGCGGGGGCTGGAGTCCCGGGGCCGTGGGCGCGGGGCGGGGGCAGGCGGCTGGGCCTGGGCTCTGCGGAGGGCGAGCAGTGCCGCTGTGGGGCTGCCCCACTGCTCCCTGGTGGGGCCGGACGCCCGACGTGGACCAGCTCTGCTTGGCAAGGTCAGGGTTTGTTTTCTGGAGAATCAGCACAAGGGTGATATTCAAGGCCCTGGACAAAAGCCAGATTTGTATCTGAAATACATTTTTGTCATTTCAGCCTCCTTAATTTTCACAAATGTGAATATATTAAGTAGCTGTAGGGTTGAAATTTATGAAACATATTAATTGCTTACAGTGTTTACTGCACCGTTATTTTTCATTAGTTGGACAACATTAAGAGAGTAATAGCTTTCACATTGGAATTTTTAATTTTTATAAATCTGAGGTGTAAACTAAAGTCATACTCTGGGGCCAAGAGGCTACTGCTAGAGAAACTGCTTTCTGTTTTTAATGAAGTTGAATTTAAAAATTAGCATTCAGACCTTGTCATTAGGTAAGAGTAAAATATAGAGAGAAATGGACAGGGTCTGTCAGCAGGGTTGAATTTAAGAGTCGTCAACTCTAGACAGACCTTGCTGAGCCGCTCCTGATTTAATAATTAAACAAGGAAGAGTTCAAGGCACGGCTTAAGATGAAAGACGAGGCTGTCACTGAGAATTAGTTCCTGTGTTTTGTTCTTTCAAGCTCTCTTCTTTTTTTAATTGGGTCTTTTTTTTCCCCCTGTTCCATTTTTTTCTAAGCAAGCATTTGTACAGATGATTAGACCTGTGTCTTTCGGTATTGGCAGGAGTCTCCTTGCGTGAAACTAACAATTAAACATGGAAACACTGGGTTTTTAGAGTGATATGTTAGAACTGATAAATGTGGAAACGATAGCAGTGGGCTTAGACGCTTGGGGAGGTGGCAGCTGTGAGGTGTACGGCTCGCTTCATGTCAGGGGCTGAGACACACAGTCTGTGAGTGGCTTCACTGAGACTTTAGGCTTTCCTCGTGGAATCCTTCCCCCTCTCTTCAGCGTGGATGCCACTGGCAAGCTTGTGACGTTTATGCATCCCTCTCAGAATAGTCTTTGACAATTTAATAAAATTATATAAGATGACAAAGAAATTAGTTACAGTCATCAAAATATTAATAAATCAGAGTCATGATAAAGTAATACATATGCTTCCAAATGAACGAAATAAATATCGTGATCGAGCAGTGGGCCTAATAAGTGTTGTGACTTATGAATAATGATGAGGGTAAGCAATATTAGAAAGCTGAGCGCTGAAGAATTGATGCTTTTGGGCTATGATGCTGGAGAAGACTCTTGAGAGTCCCTTAGACTGCCAGGAGATCCAACCAGTCCATCCTAAAGGAAGTCAGTGCTGAATATTCACTGGAAGGACTGATGCTGAAGCTGAAACTCCAACACTCTGTCACCTGATGTGAAGAACTGACTCACTGGAAAAGACCCTGATGTTGGGAAAGACTGAAGGCAGAAGGAGAAAGGGGCGACAGAGGATGAGATGGTTGGATGGCATCACCGACTCGCTGGACATGGGTTTGAGCAAGCTCCGGGAGTTGGTGCAGGACAGGGAAGCCTGGCGTGGTCTCGCAGAGTCAGACACGACTGAGCGACTGACGTGACTGAAACAGCATTAGAGACTGTGCCACACGGGGGTGGTCTGCGGACTGCCTGTGATTTCCGTTGCTCACTGGCGTTGCTAACACCTCATTGGTGCTTGACTGTGCTCATGGCTGAAGGGACGTGCTGAAGGCCAGTCAGGGGCCTGGAAATAGAGGCGAGCGGTGTTTTTCTGTTCAAAGCCCCTGACACTCCACGTCCTACCCGTGGACCTGGATCGAGCTGGAGAGCATCAGAGGCCTTAGGCACGCGGAGCCTTGTGCCAGCCACTTGCAGGCCGCCACCACCGTTCCTGGCGAGCGTGAATCAGAGCAGCTCGTCACTCTCCGGCACGGCTGGATCCATCACTTCTCCGTTGCCATCAGCGCGTCCCTTCCAGCATCACACTGTTAAAGAAGAGTATCCTGAACAGCATCAGTTGACTGTTTTGAATAGGATTGCCATTTGAAGAAATCGACTTTATATTTTAGAGGATTTCAGGTGTACAGGAAGTTTGAGAGGATGGTAGAGTTCCCACGTGCCCCCCGCCCAGCTCGCCCTTTGTAGCATCACGTCATCTTGGTGCACTTTCTACAGCCAGAAGTCCGCAGGGCGCCTCGCTAAGCCAGAGTCCCCAGCTGGCCGGGTTCTCCTTTCCCTGGTGTCCTCCTCCTCCTCCAGGGTCTCATCCAGACGCCTCGCTCGTTTCCTCCTCAGGCTGCCGGAGCCTGTGACAGGGTCTCAGACGCCCCTTCGGCCTCCTGACCTCGGCAGCTGAGGAGGCCTGCTCAGGAATGCACGCCCGCCTCCTGCTCTTCTCTCGTACCGTAAGACGGGTTAACGGGCTGCCGCGGTGGGTCATGGAGGCCGCGTGCCGTTCTCCGTACCCATCAGGGGCACTCGCTACCCGTGGCCACCCGTGGATGCTAGCCCTGGCCACCTGCCCGTGGGGTGCGCTGGGCCCTCCCCTGCCCACAGGGGTGCGCTGGGTTCTCCCCGTGAATGCGTCCTCCGGCCTTCCCACGCTGCTCTTGGGAAGACAGTTCCCGTGAGGAGCCCATGCGTGAGGGGTGCAGGGTGTAGTCTCTGTACTCACGGGAGGGGAATCTGCGAATTATTGGGAGTTTCTCTACAGGGATATCTGTCTCTTCTCCCTCATTTGTTAATTTATTGAACAAGTTACTTTTATCGGTGTGGATATTATTTATGTTCTGGGTTATAATCCCGTATTCCTTCATTTTGTCACCTAAGTTGCTCGAGCTTCAGCCATTGGGAGATTCTCCGGAGGCCCTGGGGCCCCTCTGGCCTCCTGTGCAATGTGGAGGACACAGAGAATGGTGTTAGTGACCGGGGCCTGCTTTCCGGGGGTGCTCATGACTGCGGGGGCGTTTCTTCCTGTCCTCTCACCAGAAGAGTGTTTGTGTGTATTCAGGCCTGTGTGTATTCAGGCCTGTGTGTATAGGCACGTCGATGAACCTTAGTGTACGTGACCAACTGCATCTGGTTAAGCCACACATACTCTCTTACTGGTGTCTGTAGCTCTAACCCTTTCCACGTGGGACAGTCTGGCCTCCGCTCGCCCGTAAATTCCAGCCTGGCGGTGGGAGCGTGGCCTCCGCCCTCGCTTTCTGGCTGTTCAGCCTGGCCCGCAGGCGTGGGTGTAAGCAGGGTTGTTGATCTGTGTCCCCACAGGACCACGCCTGCTGACCGGAATGGGGCGCACGTGCGGCCCTTGTTGCCTCTGGGCTCGTGAGTTCCACACTCGCTCAGGTCCTCACATTTCCTGCCACCCCTTCAATGAGGTTTTTCACCTATTTGTGATATAACGAGATTCTCTTTGCACAGCCTGTATTTCTTCCGGGATCCCCGAACTACTAAATTGTTTTTCAAGTTTGCATAAAGCTCACCCTGTGCTTTAGCACTCCGTGGGTTTTGACCAGCGCGTCTAGCCACGTGTGTGCCATCAGGTTTCACGCGCAGCGTTCCACTGTCCTGAACTCTCGCCTGCCTCGCCCTGGACCCCTGCCCCTCTCCCCGGGGTCTCTGGCAGCCACCGATCACCGTGACTGTCTGTGAAACATCGCTTTTGCATAGTTTCTCTTCCAAAATGCCGTCCAATCAGGATCATGCGGCGCGCAGCCTTCTCAGAGAGGCTTCTCTTGTTAAAAGTCACACACACGTGGTTTCTCCGTGTCTTTTTATGGCTTTATAGCTCATCTCCGTCTATTGCTGAGTAACATTCAGTTACATGGATTAGCATGAGTAATACTCAGTTACGTGGATTAGCATTGCTTATCCGTGTATCTTTCGAAGGACATCTTGGTCGCATCTGCTTTCAGCAGCTATAAACGTTTGCTGTTACAAATGTTCACTTTCAAGTTTTTGCCTGGTCATAGTTTTCAAATCACTTGTGCCTCAGCGTTTTCACAACAGAATGTCCACCCGAAAGAAATGGGTGAATACGTGCACCGTGAAACATGTGCGAAAATGTTCCTAGCAGCATTATTATTAATAACTGAGCACTGAAAACACCCAGTCGGTCAGTAAAATGGATGAATCATTTTAGGTGTGCTCCACAGTGGAACACTGAATGTAGCACCGGAAGTACTGCTGGACCCCGTGTCGCGGATGACGGCTCTCACAGACGCGATGTGCCTGGCCCGAAAGGGCACGTGCTCTCTGAATTTATTTACAGAGAGTTCAGCAAAAGGCAAAGTGTTTTTTGTGGTGACAGGAGAATAGTGGCTGCCTCTCGTGGAGGCCGAGAGATGCGGCGTCTGAGCGGCCCCTGCGCTTGTGTCTTGTCTGGCTCATGGTGTGGGTTCCCTGGTGGCTCAGCACTAAAGAACCCGCTTGCGGCGCAGGAGACTCGGGTTTGAGCCTGGGTGCAGAAGATCCCCTGGAGAAGGCAATAGCAACCCACTCTAGTGTTCTTGCCCGGGAAATCCCACGGACCTGGCAGGCTATACTCCATAGGGTCCCAAGGATTGGACGTGACTTAGTGACCAAAACATCACCAGCACTGGTTCATGGCTATTTCCAAGGAACAAGTTATCAGAATACATGTTTAAGATTTGTGCATTTTGTACGTATATATCAAGGAGAATTTTATGAAATAAAGTATGTTGCTCCTTTTGCCATGGGAGTGGAACTTTGGACTCTATAAACAGTTGCCGATTACTAATCCTTTCTAATTGTTGACTCCTGGAGGGTTTCACACAAAGTCTGTATGTAAAATTCGAACATTTCTTATTCTACCTAAGCCCGTCAGATATTCTGTAATTTCCTAGGACTTAACTTGCGGAAAATAATGTCTGTATTTCCTCACACAATAACACTAAGTCCCCAGTGGGCCACTGCTCGGGGAGCGCCCGACTCGGGCCCTCAAGGGTTCGGCCTCCTGCCGCCTCGCGTCCCCGCAGCCCCGCTCCCCTGGGGCCTGCTGCCGCCTCCCCGGGGCTCTGTGTGGCGCCTCCCCGGGGCTCTGCGTGGCTGCCTCCCCGGGGCTCTGCGTGGCGCCTACCCAGGGCTCTGCGTGGCCGCCTCCCCGGGGCTCTGCGTGGCCGCCTCCCCGGGGCTCTGCGTGGCCGCCTCCCCGGGGCTCTGCGTGGCCGCCTCCCCGGGGCTCTGTGTGGAGTTGCCCCCCTTCTGTTTCCACAGCTACCAGTGGCCCCAGGCCATTGTTGCCTCATTCCGGGCCCTTCCGGAGGCCTGCTGCTCCCTCCCCCCCGCTCTCCTCTGGGTCTGTGTCCCAGGTGTGCAGCCTGTCTTGCTTCCCCGCGACCAAGACCCTGAGTTGCTAACCTAATGCCCACTGTAACTTCTGTCTACAAGCCATGTCCGTTCACAAACTCCAGCCTCGTGTTCCGAGCGGCCCCTCTGAGGCCACAGTGTGGGAAGCTATGCTTTGCGCCCAAGGTAGTCTGTCTGTTCCTCTCTGATTCTGTAGTTAAAAAGCCTGGAGCCCCCTCCCCCCTGCTTGTTAGAGCCTGAAAAAGATGGCTCGCCATCAGCGTCTTCTTATCTGTAGATTTCGGCCCATTTTGAGGTTTCCACTATTTTGTGTCCCCTCAGGTCTTTGTATTTATTAAAAAAAAAAAAAAGATTATTTTGGCCAGATGTTGTTAAGGCATCTCAGATGCCCCCGTAGTGTTTCCCCTGACGTAAGGCATCTCAGATGCGCCCGTAGGGTTTCCCCTGATGTAAGGTTAAACTTTCTGTTTATCGATACTTTATGTTTTCTTTATTTTGTCTGTTAAGAAAATGCTTTAAGAAATAAATATACTAAATACAAACAGTCAAGTGAATAGGTGTGATCATACATTTTGCTTCTTGAACCAGAGGGTTTGTGCCAGCATGGGTGGAGTATCTGTGGGTGGAAGTAAATGCAGATCTTAACAGAGAAGCCACGTTTCCAGCTCGTGTGACTCTCGGCTGTACGGTAGGGGCGTCTTTAATAGCACCCTTGCGCCAGAAACCTGACTCGGTGGGTGTGAGTCTGAGTGAGCTCCGGGAGTTGGTGATGGACAGGGAGGCCTGGCGAGCTGCGATTCATGCGGTCGAGAAGAGTCGGACTCGACTGAGCGACGGAACGAACTGAACTGCACTGGAAACCAAGCAAGCTTCACCAGCCAGGTGTTAGGCAGGCGCTCAGTGCGGGGCTTCGTGCCAGAACCGTGCTGTCTCCGTGTTAAACCCACTTATCTTTTGCTCCATTCCTCTGCTGTTTCTCATCCCTCTTTCCTGGTCTTTCCGGTTCGACTGGCTGCCCTCCCGTCTCTCCCCCCGAATCGTCTCATCGCTTCCAGTGCTTGCTTCCCCTTGGTGACTGTTCTGTTTGGCACAGCCCCGGGGCTCTCTGACCTTGTGCTGGCCTTCACGGGCAATGCCAACCCGACTGTTTTGGCCCATCTTGGTCTATTTATTTATTATCTATCGCCTGTGCTAAACATATACATTATTTGAATTAATTGCTAAGGGACTCTGAGGGTAAGTCTTTGACAGTTTGATCTTTGTATGCTGGAATTGGCAACCCACTTGTGTTCTTGCCTGGAGAATCCCAGGGACGGGGGAGCCTGGTGGGCTGCCGTCTATGGGGTTGCAGAGTCGGACACGACTGAAGCGACTTAGCAGCAGCAGCATGTTGGAATTAGGATGGACGTTATACAGAAAATTTATTTCCAAAATCAGTTTGAGCCTGAGAAAATGAGTCGAATCATGTGGTAAAGGGAACAGTCTAGGCCCTGTTTTCTGTAGACTTAGTTTTTTAGAGCTGTTTTATTCACAGCAGAATTGAGGGGAAGGTAGATTCCCACAAGCCCTGTCCCTTCTGCTGACAGGCAGAGCCCACCCCCACGGACACCCCCACCAGAGTGCGCCGTCTCCCAGAGTCCATCTCTTAGGTCAGAGTTGAGGCTCGGTGTCACATGTCCTGTGGACTTGGGCAAGGGCACAGTGCCACGGATTGACCGAACGTTATGGTATTAGATGTGGTATTTCCACTGCCCTGAAAATCGAGTCTGCACCTCCTCGTCTTCCCCCCGCCCGGCCTCCACCTCCTCGTCTTCCCCCTCGCCCAGCCCCGGCAGTTGTCTCCAGAAAGTCGTGTCACTGGAGCCGTACTGCATGTAGACCTTCCCAGCGGGTTTCTTCTGCTTATTAATGTGCATGTAGGTCTCCTCTGCGCCTCTTCCTGGTCTGAGAGCTCATTTCTCCTAAGTGCTGAACACCGTCCCATCCTCTATAGGCACTGCAGTTTATGCATTCCCCTCCCGAAGGGCGTCTTCATTGCTTTTTACCAGTTCCGAGTACAAAGCTGCTGTAAACACCTGTGTGCAGGTTTTCACATGGACAAAATCTTAACTCATTTGGGCAAATACCAAGCAGCATGATTCCTGGATTGGATGAAAAGAATGTGTTTTCTAAGAACCTGCCAAACGGCCCTCCAGGCTGCATGTGCTCCTGTGCATTCCTGCCGGTAGTTAGAGCTCCTGTTGCTCCAAACCCTCACCAGCATCGTTGGCATTGTCCTGATGGCTGGAGTCTCACTGCTGTTCTAACCTGCATTTCCAGAATATGTGGAGACATGTGATATAACATCCTCTCCTACGCTTATTCATCAGCTGTTTATCTTCTCTGGTAGGGTGTCTAAGTCTTTAACCCATTTTTAAATTAGGTTTTTATTTTATTATTGTTGAGTTATAAGAGTTCTTTCAAGCTGGTTTTAGAAAAGGCAGAGGAACCAGAGGTCAAATTGCCAACATCTGCTGGATCATGGAAAAAGCAAGAGCGTTCCAGAAAAACATCTATTTCTGCTTTATTGATTATGCCAAACCCTTTGACTGTGTGGATCACAATAAACTGTGGAAAATTCTTAAACAGATGGGAATACCAGACCACCTGACCTGCCTCTTGAGAAATCTGTATGCAGGTCAGGAAGCAACAGTTAGAACTGGACATGGAACAACAGACTGGTTCCAAATAGGAAAAGGAGTACATCAAGGCTGTATATTGTCACCCTGCTTATTTAACTTAGATGCAGAGTACATCATGAGAAACACTGGACTGGAAGAAACACAAGCTGGAATCAAGATTGCCGGGAGAAATATCAATCACCTCAGATATGCAGATGACACCACCCTTATGGCAGAAAGTGAAGAGGAACTAAAGGACTTCTTGATGAAGGTGAAAGAGGAGAGTGAAAAAGTTGGCCTAAAGCTCAACATTCAGAAAAAGATCATGGCATCCAGTCCCATCACTTCATGGGAAATAGATGGAGAAACAGTGGAAACAGTGTCAGACTTTATTTTTTTGGACTCCAAAATCACTGCAGATGGTGATTGCAGCCATGAAATTAAAAGACACTTACTCTTTGGAAGAAAAGTTATGACCAACCTAGATAGTATATTCAAAAGCAGAGACATTACTTTGCCAACTAAGGTCTGTCTAGTCAAGACTATGGTTTTTCCTGTGGTCATGTATGGATGTGAGAGTTGGACTGTGAAGAAGGCTGAGCGCTGAAGAATTGATGCTTTTGAACTGTGGTGTTGGAGAAGACTCTTGAGAGTCCCTTGGACTGCAAGGAGATCCAGCCAGTCCATTCTGAAGGAGATCAACCTCGGGATTTGTTCGAAAGAAATGATGTTAAAGCTGAAACTTCTGTACTTTGGCCACCTGATGTGAAGAGTTGACTCATTGGAAAAGACTCTGATGCTGGGAGGGATTGGGGGCAGGAGGAGAAGGGGACAACAGAGGATGAGATGGCTGGATGGCATGATGGACTCGATGAATGTGAGTCTGAGTGAACTGTAGAATTTGGTGATGAACAGGGAGGCCTGGAGTGCTTCGATTCATGGGGTCGCAAAGAGTCAGACACGACTGAGCTACTGAACTGAACTGAACTGAACTGTATATTTTGGATAACAGTCCTTCATTAGATGTGTCTTTTGCAAATATTTTTTCTCTATCTGTGGCTTATGCTCTGATTCTCTTAATACATACTGTCTTTTGTGGAGTAGAAAATTTTAATCTTAGTAAAGTCCAGTTTGTCAATTATTTCTTTAATGCATTGTGCCATGGATACTGTATCTAAAAATCCTTGCCAAACTTAAGATAATTTAGGTTTTCCCTATGTGATTTCCTAGGATTTTTGTGGTTTTGCATTTAGGTCTGTGATCTCTTTTGAGTTAGTCTGTAAGACGTGTGTCTGGATTCCTTTTTTTTTTGCCTTGGTTGTGCCGTTGTTCCAGTGTCTTTGTTGAAGACACTGTCTTTGCTCCATTGTGCCGCTTTTGTTCCTTTGTCGGGAATCAGGCTGTGTTTGTGGGGGCTCTTTCTGGCCTCTCCGCTCTGTTCCTTTGCTCTGGCTGTCTTTCCCTCTGACGGGCCGCAGCGCTCTGATCACGTGTCTTAGGCACGTCTTGGAGTAGGCAGTGTCAGTCTTCCGACTCTGTTCTTCTCTGTCAGTTTTGCGTTGGGTATTTGGGCCCTTTGTCTCTCCATGTAAACTTTAAGAGCAGTTCATTCATATCCATAAAATAATTTTCTGGGACCTTAATTGATGTTGCATTAAATCTATAGATCAACTTGGGAATAACCGACATTGTTATTACTGAGTCTTCCTATCCATGAACATGGGCTATCTGTCCGTTTATTTAGTTCTTGGATTTTTCTCGTTCTTTCATCAGAGGTTTGTCATTTACCGCATGTAGCTCTTGTACATATTTTATCAGACTTTTTGCGAGGGTGCTAATGACTGAGCAACTTCACTTTCACTTTGCCCTTTCATGCATTAGAGGAGGAAATGGCAGCCCACTCCAGCGTTCCTGCCTGGAGAATCCCAGGGACAGGGGAGCCTGGTGGGCTGTGGTCCGTAGCATTGCAAATAGGTGGATACGAGTGAAGCGACTTAGCATGCGTGCACTTAAGCTTATATCCCCAGATCAGAATGGTGCTGTTTCAGTCAACGAATTCACACTCACTGAACGAATGAGAGGCTGAAAGTGTGCAAACACGTTAGCCTGCCTTTCGTGGTAAGAAGAACTCCCCTTTTTTTTAAAAAATAATAGTTAATTTAGGGGTTGGTTTGGTTTTTATTAGTATGGTTTATGGTACTTTTTTTTGTATTCTTATCTCTAATCCCTTGCATTTTTCTTCGGGTTACTTAATGATGCAGAATTGTTATAAAGCCCGAGGCTTTAACAATGAACTATTCTTTTAGAACCAGATGATCAAAGAACTGGAGTCCCGTGTCCAGCAGCTGACTGGAGAAGCGGAGAACAGTAATTTACAGAAACAGAAATTAATTCAAGAAAAACTGGAACTGGAGAGATGCTACCAGATAACATGTAGCGAATTACAAGAAGTAAAGGCAAGGTACTGTCTGAGGTCAGACGGCTCTCAGGTGTGGCCATAAAAACTGACATTAACTCTGTAAGTTACCCGGTAAAATTAAAAACTTGTGCATTTAACCTTGGGAGCTTTCCAGTCTAAATGGCTGCTGTTTGTTAAATTTTTTAAGTACCATTGAACATAAGAAGCATGCTGTTTAAAAACACTTGATAAAAATGTGCTTACTTATTTGATGTATTGAAAGATAATGCATTTGGATTTGACTGGCTAAAAAATTCCATTTTAGAGGTTGTGTATAAAGACACTGGAATTGTATTTTATTCTCTGGTTGCTTTTAGGCGCAACACACTGCATAAAGAGAAAGACCACCTCGTCAGCGATTATGAGCAAAACCTGAAACTGTTACAAACCAAGCACGACGCTGATGTCAACCTTCTGAAGAAAGAACACGCTCTTTCTGCCTCTAAGGTACTGGAGGGGCTGGGAGCTGTACCAGCCAGAGCTGTTCTCTTCACTCAGCAGAGAACCAGAAGTGCCCTGTGGAAGCTCACTGTCTGGCGTGTAAACGAGTCTCCTTCACTTGATTTAATGATGAATGTCTAATGTAGAGCACAACACAAATCCTTAATACAGTAAAATGTGCTGTAAATCAACCCTTTTAATTAAACTAATTACTAGAGTTCAGTTGTTTTAATAACATTTTTGAGTAACTGTACATTATTTGGAGATGGCAATGGCGCCCCACTCCAGTACTCTTGCCTGGAAAATCCCATGGATGGAGGAGCCTGGTGGGCTGCAGTCCATGGGGTCGCTAGGAGTCGGACACGACTGAGCGACTTCCCTTTTACTTTCCACTTACATGCACTGGAGAAGGAAATGGCAACCCACTCCAGTATTCTTGCCTGGAGAATCCCAGGGGCAGGGGAGCCTGTGGGCTGCCGTCCATGGGGTCGCACAGAGTCGGACACAACTGAAGCCACTTAGCAGCAGCAGCAGTAGCAGTACATTATTGTTTGAGTAACTCAAATAACTCTATACATTGTTATGTTAGTAATTAATTAATCAATAGTATTGCTAATGTATAGAGTCAATATTTTGAATATAACAATAGTCATTAATATTCATATTTTGAGATCTTGGTTCTCTGTTAGTTTTCTTGCCCTCACACATGTATATAACCCTACAGACTCCCTTAGGGCACCCACTCTCTTTTGTGTCAGATAATTGAAATTTATGAAGAGAAAATCCTATAGCTGTGGTGTTAAAGTGGTCGCTTACTTGATATTTCAAGAATTATTAGGTTGGTACAAACATAATCATGGTTTCAGACTGAATTTTAAATCATTGTAATGAGGCTCAAGCACATCTTTATCGATCAAAACAGGAACCAGAAAGTGAAGTGAAGTCGCTCAGTCGTGTCCGACTCTTTGTGACCCCATGGACTGTAGCCCATCAGGCTCCTCCATCCATGGGATTCTCCAGGCGAGAATACTGGAGTGGGGTGCCATTTGCTTCTCCAGGGGATCTTTCCAACCCAGGGATCAAACCCCAGTCTCCCGCACCGCAGGCGGACGCTTCCACCTCTGAGCCACCAGTGACGCCCAGGAACCACTACAGCCAGCACATTTTTCCCAATGAGAAACAAGTTTGTTTTCTCTTATTAAAATCAATGCTTAAAATCTCTAAAATCAAAGCATAAAAACTTTAAAGTCAAAGCATAAAAATCAGTGCTTTGGGCTTTGGTGAACTCTGAGAAAGATCTTCTGCCTCCTGCTGGTTGTGGGAGCATTTTCCCTGCAGAAAGTTGTAAAGATGCTTGAAGAGGTGGTGGTCGGCTGGCGAGAGGTGAGGTGAGGACGGCAGGTGAGGCAGAGCTCCGCAGCCCAGGGCTTTCAGCTTCTGAAGCAGTGGTTGTGCCCTGTGGAGTCGGGCGTTGTCATGGAGAATTGGGCCCTTCTGACCAATGCTGGCTGCAGGCATTGCAATTTTTGGTGCATCTCTTCAATTTGCTGAGCATATTTCTCAGATGTAATGTTTCGCAGGGATTCAGGAAGCTGTAGTGCATCAAACCGGCAGCAGACCACCGAACACAACTGTGTTTTGGTGCAGGTTTGGCTGTGGGAAGTGCTTTGGAGCTGCTTCTCCGTCCGAACACTGAGCTGGTCATCGCCAGATGTATTAAAATCCACTTTTAATCACACATCACAATCTGATTGAGAAATGGTTCCTTGTTGTTGCACAGAATAAGAGAAGGCACTTCGAACGGCGGCTGTTCTGACTTGTGGTCAGCTGGTGGGGGACCCGCTCACCGAGCTTCCCCACCTCTCCGGTTTGTTCCAAACGCCAGTGACCTAGAAGGAGCGGCCTTGAGCTCTTCGGCACCCTCCTGTGTAGCTGCGGGAGGCTCAGCTTCGATGACGGCTCTCAGTTGCCGTTGTCAGCGTCCATGACCGGCCTCTCTGCCCTTTAATCTTCAAGACTCTTGTTTCCCTTGTAAGCTTTCCCGAACCGCCGCTGCACGGGCCGTCTTTTAGCAGCTCCTGGGCCACACGCGTGGTTGATGGTGCAAGTTGTCTCTGCTGCTTCATAACTCATCTTGAATTCAAATAAGAAAATCATTCGAATTTGCTTTTTGTCTAACATCTTTTCTGTAGTTTAAAATAAGTATAAAATAAACAGCAAGTAATAAGTCATTAGCAAAATAAACCCCCATAAAATGAAAAATGTGCATTAAAATGATGTGTATAACATAACCATCATGTTTATTTAGAATGTGTTCCAATATCAAATGACAAGTCACACCAGTGCAAAACCTGCAATTGCTTTTGTACCATGCTAATGGCTATTCCAGTGGACTTGGCTCTTAAATGAGCGTTTAAAAGGTGTTCTGTGTACCTGTTCTTTTCATATCAGTTTTATATTTTTAGAACTTTAAATGCTATGAATTTAATTTATACTTTCACTTTAAGGATTTTTTCACTTAAATTTTTGTAAAATTCATATTTATAGACAAGTTTAATTCAAACTGAAAATTCAGGAAGGAAAAGGGGAAATTTATTCAACTGGAAGTTTGTAGGATGATAGAAAAATCAAAATTTGATTTTTTGTTATTTTCCTAAAATCTCTTTAGGCATCTGGCATGATTAAAGAGCTAGAACAGAACGTCTGCCAATTAAAGCAGCAATTACAGGAATCAGAACTTCAGAGGAAGCAGCAGCTCAAGGTGAGTCTTGTGCTCTTAAACAGAACAGTGGCTGAAAGTCGCCTGTCCTTTCCGGGGTGCATATGTATGAGTGAGTGTCAGTCAGAAAGCTCAGAAATGCAGGCAACCATTTCTGATTCTTTTATTGCACTTCTCGTTTCTCATTTATTCTCACAAAGGTAAATGCTCATGTGATGAGTTAAGAAGGGCAGTTTTAATTTGGACAACCTACTCCTATGAGATTAGTTTGAAGAACAGACCTTACTTAACGCACTGTTATTTTAGGGTGATTTCCTCTTTCCACTGTTGCCCGCCATTCCCGGTGGTCTCTCTCTCCCTGTTTCTCTCCCACCCCTCTGGCTCGAGCATCTGTCTGGTTTTGGCTTCGCCCTTGGGTGCAGGATCCCGGTTCCCTGACCAGAGACGGACCCGGTGCCCCCTGCACAGGAAGCCACGGCGTCCCAGCCACCAGCCAGCCCGCGAGCCCCTCTCTCCCTCCTTTCAGACCCTCTCTCTTTCTCTTTTGGTCAAAAAGTACAAAACCCCGATAAGTGATACAGCACATTATTTTCACATTGGTTCCTCCGATCGTTTGTAAGTGGTCTCCTAATTCTGAGGGTCAGAAAGTGTCCCTCTCACCGTAACATAAGTGCTTCTGAGAGTAGTAACATCTTCAGTTAGTGGACGTTTTATGGCCTCCAACAGAAAGCTATTCATGTCTCTGTTTGTGCTTTAGAAAACTGGACAGGTAGGGGTCACTTACTGGCAAAACTCAAATAAGTTTGTCGTCAAAGACATTGACTAGCTTCATTAGATTACTAATTTTATTGACCCTAGAAGAGATTTTAAGTATAATAAAGATAAATATTTATTATTCACAGGATCAAGAAAATAAGTTTCAAATGGAGAGAAGTCATTTAAAACGCACCTTTGAAAAAAAGGTAATATGTTTTGTGGGAAGCTATAAGCCACTTACATAGCAAATGAGACCATTAAGAGTACATGCTAATTTCTATAAAGCATGTGTTCTGGACTGTATTTCTAGGTTTATTTCAGTTAGCCAGTAATCAAATTTTGCTTCTTTATTTTTCATGTTTATGAACAGCTTCTTTAGTTTGATTCTTAATTGCATTGACATTAAAATACCACTTCTCTGTTTTATTTAATGAGTGAAGAATATTATCATGTTCACCTCTCATAATAATAACCCTTTGAAATTTTGTTTTTACCAGTTTAAAAATATGATGTGACCGATGGGAGTTATTTTTTTCTGGTGTATCATATGTGTATAAAACTCTAAATAAATAATTAACCGAAGAATATAAAACCATGAAAGAATTGTCACTGCAAGTGGTTAGTAAGAAAGAGCCGGTTAGCAGTTACTTCGTGTCGTTGAGAGCAGTGACCGTTTCCACTGCGGGCGCTGGGGTCCTTGTCATCGGTGGTCATTTGTTCATGGCCACCCTCTCCCACCTTCGGTGATAAAGGACAGCGTTCTACAGGGTCTGTGCCTTTCACACTTGCATTTTGAATTTGTTGTTTGCTATATAACTAGTTGTGATAGCAGAGATTTTGTTGCTGCTTTGTGATTATTTACAGTTCCAGCATCCACCACATTCATCTGCTTGTAGAATACACACGTAATGGAAAATGAGAGAAAGGTTACCCCTCAGCTGATTAGCCAGATGGTGTGGCACGAGATTCTGACAATGCCTTGAAGTCACGTCTGCTGTGTGTGTACCGTGCCCTTGGATGTGTGTTCAGCGCCTCCCGGGGAGCGGGCTCTCTGGGTCCTGAGTGGAGGGGGTCAGGGGACAGCCGCACCGCTCTCTCCAGGGGCCTGGGGTTCCTTGTGACATGCGTGGACCTAAGTACGTGCTCTTTAAAAGTGTAATAAGTTTTCCTATTGCTAAAAATGTTTCCCCTCTGCAGTTTTAATACAGCTCAATGCAAGATATTACATATATTTCATGCCTACAAAATGATATGTGAGCAGGAGGGAGAAATCCTGCTTTTCCTGAAATAAGGAATTTGTTTTCATTTCCACGTTAGCGCTTTGCAGCTTCATGAATATTGATATTTGGCTTCCCCAGAGAAGACCCCGTGTGCCGCAGCCTCGCTGCGCGTGTCTGAGGCAGCCACGCCCCGGGTGCCCCTGTCAGTCCCTGTCGGCGCTGTGGGCGGGCAGCTGGCTCCCATCCCTCGGGGACCCCGCCCTGGCCCCCTGCTCTGTCACCCTGCTTCAGCCCTCCTCCTGGGTGATGGCGTCTGCACCCCTGTGGGCCACGGGCCCTGGTGCCCAGAGGAGGCCCCCGGTTCACAGCGTCCGGCTGGGGGCTGGGCCACACAGAGCTGGAAGGGAAGACAGTCTCCTACCACCAGTCCAGCCACCAAGTCCACTCGGGTTTCGGAGCAGCCCCTGCCTGCTGGACACACAGGAAGCCGTGTTAGAGATCGGCTCCTCCCTGGCAGCCACCTCCCCATCCTAGTCTGCTTCACTTCGGGGAGCAGACCGCAGCCGCGTAACTAGGCATCTGGGCGACCATAGACTTCCCTGTCTCTGAGCTATCAGGTGGCCTCACTTTTAAGTAACATTAACTAGTTCAGTTCAGTTGCTCAGTTGTGTCCAACTCTTGGTGACCCCATGAACTGCAGCATGCCAGGCCTCCCTGTCCATCACCAACTCCCGGAGTTCACCCAAACTGATGTCCATCGAGTCGTTGATGCCATCCAGCCGTCTCATCCTCTGTTGTCCCCTTCTCCTCCTGCCCCCGATCCCTCCCAGCATCAGGGTCTTTTCGAATGAGTGTGTGTTTAAAATAACACCTTCTGTAAAGGAAAAGGAGCGTATTTGTTCACACCGCACACGTTCTAACAGTATTTGTATTGAAAGACAATGTCGCTCAGCATGTTGCTTTTTGTTTTACACTTAATTCCGTAATCTGCCCCTTCAAACTGACATCTGTTCTTCTCTGTGTATTAAACCTGTGATCTCAGTCCTTGAAGGTCTGCTTCCTCGAGCCCCTCAGGGGATACCCTCTCTGCCTCCTCTGCGGGCTGACACCAACCTGCCTCGCTCCAGGCTCCATAACCCGAGAGCAGAGAGCAGTGCACAGGGCGTTTGTCAGATGGTGTTACAGGTGTGTGCATTCAGCAACTGTCGTGCAAACCCACGTTCTGAGTATCTGTTCAGGAGGAGAAAATGCCATCTCAGTGACCTCGTTGCCTCCTGCCCACAAGAAGGCAGCGTGAGAGAGGCAGCTGAGAGAGGCAACGTGCTTTGCGGCCAGAGGAGCATCAGACGCCCCCTGGTTTAAGCCCACAGGTTGTCTCGAGGTCTTTATTGATCTCTGGTGGCTGTTGCCTGCTTCTAAGATCTCTGAACATCAAACAAATAATAGGTAGTAAAACTGAATGTGATTGTTTGCGAAAGTGCCCTAATCTGTTAAATCAGGAAGTGGTCAGACTAAATGATTTTACAAGCGAGGAAACACCTGCCTCCTGCACATAACTGACTATCTGTTTTCCAGACAGGCATCAGAGAGTTAAAGATGGTGCTGTTTTCTGAAAGTTCACGAGACAGATGTTAAGCATGTTTGTTCTAAAGTGTGCTGGAACTGAAGGGTCTGCTTGTAACTGTTGAAATGTCTGCTTGTAACTGGGCACACTGTCACTGTGTCAGCATGAGGTCTCATGGAGTTAAAAGGTATTAGGAATGGTATTTAGCATGTATGTAATTCTTTTAATTAGGTTAGGATAATGTAAGTTTTACATATATTGTGGAGTGTTTTCCAACAGTTATTGGCCTGCTTTTCTTTAGCAGGTAAAGGGTCTTGAGTGAAGCTTTTCAAACGATGGAACTGCGCAGTGAAATGACTCACAGCATCGTGGCGCCCGCCGTGCCGCACCTGCCCCAGTGAGAGGCGAGGTGGTCGGGGGTGCGGTGGGGTGGCCAGGGCCCCGGTGAACCTGCCCTGGCTTCGCGCTGTCCGCGCCTTGATGGGCCGCCGTGTGTCTGCTCCTTAGATGCAGCAGACTCTTGCTCGTTGGACGAGCGCGCCTCTTTTGATGCCTTAAGTTCTTCTGGTGCAGGGGAGGGAAGCCCCGTGGAGTCCACGCGCGGGGAATGCTTCCAGCTCCTGAAGGCGCTGTTTGCAGAGCCCGCCCGCGTTGGGGAGCACAAGCTGCATCTTGGCCGCCTGGCTTGTGTCCTCATCGTGCCAATGACGGAAATCGCCTCGGTTCACAGCGTGCAGGAGGGAAAGGGCCGCGAGGGGCGCTCTGAGGCATGCTCCCCGCTGCCGGGGCCCGCGGCGTCGCTGCTGCCGCCCCACTACCTGGAACGCGGCAGAGGCCGGCGGCGTGGCCCGGGGGCGCGTGGGCGCTCGGTGCCAGCGTGTTCCGTGGCGAGCAGACGCACCCGCACCAGCCGGCCCGGCGCCCTCGCGTGGCCGCCTCGTGCTGGGCGCTGGGCCCGGGAAGGACGCGCCGCGTGCCCAGGAGCCCCGGCTGCAAGCCCGCGTTGCCTCGGGCTCTGCCCTCCCTCCAGGCCGCCCTCTCCCGCTTCCGAGCGGGGCTCCTGGTTCAGCAGCAGTGGGCCGGCTCCAGGTGCGGGGTGGCGCCGCCGCGAGGTGACCGCTGCCCCGCCCTGGACGGCGCGGACGGGCTCGCGCCTGGGCGGAGCGCCGCAGCTTCTCCCAGAAGAGGGTCCTCACAAGGGGGGCCCGCGGCGCGGTGCTTGTGGGGAGAGGCGGTGTCGGGGGAGAGGAGGCGAGGCCACGCGGGGCTGGCTTCCCCGCGGAACGCCGCCCCGCGCGGTGTCCACTCGGGCTTTCCCGCCCGCCCGGGAGAGGCTCCTCCCCACGCGGCTTCTCCCGGTTCCCAGGCAGTTGGTTTGATCCAACTTCTGGCTGGCTGTCTCCCTACCTATCTACCTATTTCACTAAAACACGGAGGGGAAAAATGAAAGAGAAAGTGTGTGTGGTTGTGTGTGACTGTGTGTGGCTGTGTGTGGTTGTGTGATTGTGTATGGTTGTGTGTGGTTGTGTGTGTGGTTGTGTATGGTTCTGTGTGTGTGGTTGTGTGTGGTTGTGTGTGTGGGTGGTTGTGTATGGTTGTGTGTGTGGCTTTTTGTGGTGTGTGATTCTGTATGGTTGTGAGTGTGTGGTTGTGTGTGTGGTTGCATGTGTGGTTGTGTGCATGTGGTTATGTGTGTGATTGTGTGTGTGTGGGTGTGTGTGAGTGTGTGTGTGGGTGTTTGTGGTTGTGTATGGTTGTGTGTTGTGTGTTTGTGGTTGTGTGTGGCTGTGTGTGGTTGTATGTGTGGTTCTGTGTGTATGGTTGTGTCTGTGGTTGTGTGGGCTGTGTGTGTGGTTGTGTGTGTTTGTGTGTGACTGGGTCTCCTGTCTCTCATGCCCTGACTTGTACATCCAGCCTCACCTGGGTGGCCGGCCGGCAGGAGAGTGCCCGGTGTCTGCACTGGCTGAGCAGCCTCCGGCTGGGCCCTGCACCCAGGTGGCCCCCATGAGGACCCTCCAGCCTTAGCAGAGCTCCCTTAGCTATTCCAGGTCCCCGCTGTGCCCGTGCTAGGGCCCACACTGGGTGTGCACATCTCCGCGTGCTCGCAAGGAGCTTCCGGTGCAGAGGTGCTCACGTGGCTGCCTCCTCCTGGCTGCCAGCCACCCGGCACAGGCCACCGTGCTGGGAGAGCGGTGCTCCCCGGGGGCTTCCCAGACTCAGGGGCTGGCTGTGCGCGTCGCTCCGGAAGCAGACGCTAGCTCATCATAGCCTGTGTGCCTGGGGAACGTGTATGTGGGTTCTTCATCGCTCAGTCGCGTTCAGCTCTTTGTGACCCCACGGACTGTGCCCCACCAGGCTCCTCTGTCCAAGGGATTCGCCAGGCAAGAACACTGCAGTGGGTAGCCATTCCCTTCTCCAGGGGGTCCTCCCGACCCAGGGGCTGAACCCAGGACTCCTGCCTTGCGGGCGGGTACTTTCCCATCTGACTCACTAGGGGAGCCAAATAGAGGCATCATGTTTTGTATCCTCCTGTATTCCCGGGGTCCAGCCCGGTGGATCCAGGGTGATTCGAAGGTGGGGCAGAGTAGGTGTCCTAGAAAAAACTTATCTAATTACAGATAGAGAGGGATTAGGAATTTAGCAGAGAAAAAGAGGCCGAATAACTTGGTTAACACAGGGTACCAGTCACCACCTACGTAGGCCGCAGGCATCCCGTTCTCCCGAAGGAGAGGAGGCACTGAGGGCCCCCCTGTCCGATCTTAGAAGCCCAGGCAGAATTAGTAGGCTTGGTGGGTACTATGCACCAGATGGGAATTCGACCAGAAAATACAGAGAGAGAAAGGGGCCGAATAACTTGGTTTATGTGGGGTACCAATAAAATTCCAGACAAGGAATTTGCACCATCTGCATGGAGGGCACCCACGCTCCAGATGGGAATTCAGCCAGAAAATTGGGGAGCAGAAAGGAACGACATGAGGGAATCAGTCTTTCCAGAACTGATCCGATTTCTTTATTTTTCAGATTTGTTTATATACCTTTTGTTACACATAGGGATGAATACAGAGTCACGCAGGGGTCAGCAGACCTGACCCTTGTCACAATCAGCTGTTTCATACAAAATTATACAAAGGTCTTATGAGTTTTTACATCATCTTTTGACCATGAGGTCTGCTGATATTTTATGGCCCTTTCTGATACTGGTCAGTTAACCAGAAAGCTTATTTTTCCAGGAGTGATTTTTTTGGGCACCACCCTCCAAATAAAGTTGCATTACTATAGGGTGAGGGTGTAGTGAGTTACAATCAAGAAAGGAATTTACTTAACCTAAGGTTTAACATGATTAGTCTTAAGGTTAATACTTATTTCTCTTATATGCTTAAAGGTTAATACTTATTTCTCCTATATGCTAGTTATATTCATTATAAGGGCAGGGAATATGAAGATTTAGCAGCAAACATCAGCCCAACAAATGAAAACCCTTTACCAATGTTCCCTTTTCAATCTATTTAGTCTTAAGATAGTGATAAGGTTACATTTTTGCGTAGCAAGGACAGTGATTTATAACAAAGTACAGTAGTCCATAACAAAAGAGAAAATTCATTAACTCAAAGAGTCTAGTATTGCTAACATCAAAAACTACTATATTTATTCCAAATACATTGATTAATATATTCCCAGGTGCCTAAGGATATGAAGGCCTGGCGGCAATCAAATGAGAAAAGCCCTATGCTGATACTCCAAACTCTCTGTGCTGCTTATGATTGAGAGGTTGTCACACAAGCTAGTCTGTCAGCAGAGAGGTTTGACCTGAGCCATCCTTGTCACACCCAAGGCAGGGAATTAGCAGTAATTATTGGCATGACAAATGAAAAAACCCTTCACCAATATAATTCCTAATCAACCCACTAATACTATACTAGTAATCTTCTAACTTCTCAAAAGAGTCTGTACTTAGAAAGTTTTAAAGCTTCCCGTGCCTCTCACAGCTGGGAGGCTGTAAACAGTCACATGTGGCTGGACAACCTGATCAGGCAGGCCAGAGAACCTTCAGAGTTTGTAAGTGGAAACACTCTTGTCACGCCCAGGAATTTTTATTAACTGGAGCTGCAAGTTAACTCCTTCTCCGAGAGAAATGGTTATGGGGGAGAGCTCCCTGTAAAGTACTCTGGTTTGGGGGTAGATGCTCAGGAACAGGGGATTTCCTGAGGCTTGATCACGCCTTTGCGTATGCCAAGCTTCTTTTTCCTCATGACCTTTGCTGTGGGCGGAGTTCCTCACACTGGCCCCCGGCACTGTATCTCATTAGATAACTTTCCTTTGGTTAATGTGTGGAATGTTAAAAAAGTTCAAAATTTCCCTTTTGGAATTTCTTACATATCAGTTTATTTTACAGGGACTCCACATGCAGGTGCATTTAACGATGATTAACTTTGACTAGAAAGTTATTATCGGAAGAGTAGTATTGAAATAATTTTATGGTAAATGATTATGGTTAACCAAGCCTCTATCTTGAAAAATCTAAATCTAATTTTATATTAAAACCGGATTTAAGATGACTGTTTTGTTGTATTTTTCCTTTGAGGAAACTTGATTTGTCTTTTACTGAATTCTATCTCTTTGTCATGGCAGATTCATGACTTACAGAGTGGGCTTGACAAGGAAAAAGAAGATGCTCTAAAGAAAATCCATAAATTTGAGGAAGCTCTGAAGTGAGTAAAATTGTAATGTATTTAATTTTAAAAAATACTCTTATTCTCAACTGTGAGCCAAATTAAGTGACTAAAACCCAAGCATTATTATTTTTATCATAACCTTGCTGTGGCTTAGTTTGAGTCAGTTTTCCATCATGAATCTCTATTTTCAGAATTTTATTAGTAGCCAATAAATTTTGTTGTTTTTTTTTTTAAAAAGGAAAAAAAAATCAATTCAGCTGTTTTTAAGTGAAAGGAATGTAAGAAAGAGAGCTTAGTGGTTTCAGATGCTTTCCTACTCTTAAATGAAAACAGATTAACAATAACAATAACAACAATAAGATTTAGATCTTAGGACATTTAGAAATTCCTCTGTAGATTTTTTTGGAGGAATTTGGATAATGATATGTTTCGGTGGTTATATTTTAAAATGGACTATTATACAGGCATTGTGTAACAAAGGCTTTGTTTTATGATACCTAAGCATACACATTAAAATAGTTTGGCATATATATTATATTTGTCTTTTCCATCATTTACTGAGTTGATTAGGCCTGCCTTATTACTGGATGATCCTGTCCTGTAGTTTTTATCTGGAAAATATTGATGTATTCAGCAAAGGTTGCATCCTCGCCGTGTTTCAGACAGTGCATGTAATTCCTTCCTGTGTTGTAGTCCAGCTGGGAGGATGTTAAGCCCTTGGGCGGGTACAGTGCAGAGCCTTGAGTGATGAGGACTTTCTTGGAAGAAAGGTCAGGAGGGCACGTGGCCCGGGAATCTGACTTAGAAGAGAGCTTGCTTGGGCGCAGCGTGTCTAGCTGACTCCCAGGGAACCAGCGAGTTCCATTTTCTGAGCTTTTCCAAATGTCCAAGCAGGAATAATTTAGAGAAAGACCAAAAAGAATGTCTAGGGTCACCGAGAACAGGCGTGAGGTTCTCCCTGGGGGGTGGCACAGTCGCCCCTGCCTGGCAGCGCAGTGAGCCTGGTGTCCGTGCCACCACGCGGGAGTCAGGCGGCCGCTACGCGTTGCCAGACAACCACGCGTGGGCGCCGACTCGCGTGACAGTACAGCGAGGGCCTCTTGCTTGTGGACGACACGTCCTCCCGTGAGCCCACATTAATTCGTTGTTTTCCTCCGTGAAATGCTGCGTCACAACCTTCCTCATCTGCTCCCGGCTCCACACTCCCCTTTCTGTTTGTTCTGCTTCGTCTCTCCTGTGACTTTTTCACACTTTTTCTAGTAGTTGATGTGAATTCATTTTATATCCATAAAGAAAGAGACAATTTCTTCAAGTAACAGCAAATCAACCAATATTTGCTTAGTGCCTACAAGGTCTATATTTTGTAGCATCATGTGAAAAGAAACGGAAGGTGTGGTAGCTATAGCTCAAGACACAACCCTGTTCTTAGTAACCTTCTGCTCCGGCGTGGGTGTTCGAGGTCCATAGCACTGCTAAGTGTCGAGCCGTTGACATAAGTGCCGTAGTGCGATCTTTTCATTTTAACTGTGAAAAATTCCGAAGCCTCCATAGTTTCAATATATAGCATAATCATTTAAGGCTTCAGAGGTGTTTACCAAAGTGCGAAGTTTTACTTGGAGTTAAAGGAAGCTAGTTTAGATTGTTAGTGATGCCGCATGTGGACCTGTGTCTTCCATTCCCCTCGTTCAGTTCAGTTCAGTTGATCAGTCGTGTCCGACTCTTTGTAACCCCATGAATCGCAGCACGCCAGCCCTCCCTGTCCATCACCAACTTCCGGAGTTCACTCAGACTCGCATCCATCGAGTCAGTGATGCCATCCAGCCATCCCATCCTCGGTCGTCCCCTTCTCTTCCTGCCCTCAATCCCTTCCAGCATCAGAGTCTTTTCCAATGAGTCAACTCTTCGCATCAGGTGGCCAAAGTACTGGAGTTTCAGCCTTAGCATCATTCCCTCCAAAGAAATCCCAGGGCTGATCTCCTTCAGAATGGACTGGTTGGATCTCCTTGCAGTCCAAGGGACTCTCAAGAGTCTTCTCCAACACCACGGTTCAAAAGCATCAATTCTTTGGTGCTCAGCCTTCTTCACAGTCCAACTCTCACATCCATACATGACCACTGGAAAAACCATAGCTTTGACTAGACGGGCCTTAGTCGGCAAAGTAATGTCTCTGCTAATGTCTGTGTGACCTTAATGGTCTACCACCTGGTACAGCGGGAGTAATCTCACTGAAGTAGGAGAGCAGTTTATTATGGCGTTTGCATGTCAGAGCAAACAGCACAACCTGGCTATTCCCCTGAAGGAGAAGATTCTGGGGGCAACCGCTGCTGCTTTTCAGTCCAAGAATAGTGTTAGACCCAGTGGGTCCAGAGGCAGCTCATTTTTCTAGAAGAGAGGTGTATGATATGGAAATTTGTCATGATTATTAACAGTTTTTTCCATAATAAAAATATGCACAAAGGTGAAAATCTGCCTTGTAGAATGTGGTCGCATCCAGCCATCCATTCTCTCACTCAGTAGGGTTGCTGGCCTCTGTGTGTGTTGAATGTACAGAGGAGGCCGTCAGAGACTTGGGGACAGCGTGGGAATCAATAGGCTCCTGGAAACACGATGCGTGTATTCGACTCAGTCTTGGGTCCAGAGCTCAGGTGGCGCTCCCCCCCCCCGCCCCGCCCGTGGTGTGAAGAGCGACCCTGACCTGGAGTTGGCACGTACTGTAAATACAGCTCCTAAAGCTAATTTAATTTGCCTACTTGTCCATGTTTTTCAGAAAAGAAAGTTTAAATTTACTCTCCTACTACTTACAGCTTTTATTCAACACTTATCCTAAACATTTTTTTTTGCTTTCTATTTCATTTTTGATGCAGAAAATATTTTATACTCCTTGTAACTAAAAAGTATCTGAAACTATAACTGTAAATGGTATGAATTGTATGTGTTCATTTTTCAAAACAAACAAAAAAATTAAACGAAATGAGAAACTAAGTAATGAATGGAAAATTACCGTAGGAAACAAAATAATCTGGTATAAGTCTTCAGAAGGCAACCAGAGTATGTTTTGTTTTGGTTTTTTCTGAGGAGTTAACAGCTATGAACAACATGTGTAGATATTTGTGCGTTACCAAATTTGATTTCTAAATTTTGGGTGCTGTAGAATAATAGAACATTGTTCTGAGAGCTTGGATAAACTGACTGTTCTAAAGCAATCTGTGAACCCTTCCAAAGTCACCTTCTTGATTGATACCTCTTTCAAAGTCCTCTGTGGCACTAAAATGCAGAACTGCTTCAAAACAGATTTACTCTGATCCATTTTAACTTTTTTTGTGTTGTCAGTTGTAACCATAAGTATTTCTGCTCTGACAGTACTATATCTAAGCTTTCAGGTTTTAGTTCTGAGAGTGAGTAGTGGTGATTTCACGAGAATATGTCACATGGGGCTTCAGGGGTTCTGGTTGTGAAGGGCCCTGCTGGAAGCAAGCCCTTACTCAGCTGGCCCGTCGCTTGCGCCCGTCAGTACCTGGCGCAGGGCACCGCATGCTGGCTCCCGCAGGGCACGAGGGCTTCCACAGAGCACGGGGGGATTGTCAGGTGGCTCTCCTGCCTAGCTTAACAGGAGATGTTCCTGACCTTCTTTTATTTACAAAAGTGTGAAATAGGTATTTTGCCTCCTACTGAGCAACGCGTGGTGGGGTTCCTGCCTTGTTTGTGAAAGAATAAGTTTTGTAATAAAGGGGAAGCGCAGTGTTTCTGTCCCTATTTCAGGAGCTAGGGGGAGAATTACAGGCAACCCAGAAGCATCTGCTTGACCCTCTGAGTCCGCGGCGTCCGCAGAGCTTGGCCGCCCGAGGGCCCCTGCCAGGGCTCGCTGCTCACCTGGCTCCCCTTTGCTGCTTCCCGTCGACTAGATGCTCAAAGTGTGCCTCACTCCTCTCTGAGGGATTTTTTCCTCTGTCATGTATGCAGAATGCAAACCAGTGTTTTCTTCCAGAGGCTGACCCAATAGAACGGCTTTAAAGCTACTCGGCTCTTCCTTTTGGAGAAAATCTGTCTTAAGGATTTAAATACAAAGTCTTATTTTCATCCTGGGGTTTCTATCTAGAATTTCTTTCTTTCTTTTTTTTCAGAATGTTACTGATATTTTGTAGGGCTGATTCCACTTACATAATGGTAAAGGCAGGAAAATAAATGAGTGATTTTTTTTTTAGAGGTTACTTCAGGAAGTGAATATTTCCTGTGTTTATAATACAGAGATACAGTGAACTTATTACAAGAAACAGCAAATAAAATATCTCTATTTCTAAAACAGACTGAAATGGCTTACAGCATAAATAGAAATTTATATATAATTGAAATTAAAGTGTAATGTAAGCATATAAAGTGCGATGGATAGGAAGTGAAATGAACTTGTTTCTGTGTTGAAATCCCAAATTCACCTTGACCACAGCTGTTTCAGGTGGTTTGGGGAGACACGTGAGCTTCCTGTAAGAGCGTGGGTTCTGGCTCCAGCCCTCACGGGTCCAGGTTCCAGCGCAGGTTACCAGCCTGTGACGCTGGGCCTGGGGCTCCATCTGTCGGATCATCTTTACCTCTGTCACAGGACCCTTCCTCGAGAGGCTGGGAGGAGGCCTGGAACAGTTACTGCAGGGCTCCCTGAACAGCCTCTGCTGTGTGCCGGCTCTGCCGCTTTCTCTCTCTCTTATGGAGGGACAGACAGGTGGTGAGAAGAGCTGATCTTACCCTGGCATGTGTTTTTTAACAGCTTTCAGTTCAGTTCAGTTCAGTCGCTCAGTCGTGTCCACCTCTTTCTGCAACCCCATGAATCGCAGCACGCCAGGCCTCCCTGTCCATCGCCAACTCCCAGAGTTCACTCAGACTCTCGTCCATCGAGTCTGTGACGCCATCCAGCCATCTCATCCTTGGTTTTCCCCTTCTCCTCCTGCCCCCAATCCCTCCCAGCATCAGAGTCTTTTCCAATGAGTCAACTCTTCGCATCAGGTG
>SJYC01052757.1:37-22096 GCA_006408675.1 Madoqua kirkii | reverse complement strand
CCTCCCGCCTAGGGTTGCCCCGCAGGCATGCCTTGGTTTCATTGAGTTAGACAAGGCTGTGGTCCTAGTGTGATTAGATTGACTAGTTTTCTATGAGTATAGTTTCAGTGTGCTGCCCTCTGATGCCCTCTTGCAACACGTACCATCTTACCTGGGTTCCTCTTACCTTGGGCGTGGGGTATCTCTTCATGGCTGCTCCAACAAAGCGCAGCTGCTGCTCCTTACTTTGTACAAGGGGTATCTCCTCACCGCCGCCCTTCCTGACCTTCAACGTGGGATCGCTCCTCTAGGCCCTCCTACACCCAGGCAGCCACCGCTCCTCGGGTTGCTCCTCCTGGCAGCCGCCCCTGGCCTCAGGCACTGCCCCTGGCCTCCAGTGTAGAGTGGCTCCTCCCAGCTGCCGCCCCTGGCCTCGGGCGCGGGGTGGCTCCTTAGGGCCACTGCCCCTGGCCTCGGGCGCCAGGTGGCTTCTCCTGGCCCCCCCTGACCTCAGACGCGGGGTAGCTCCTCCCGCCCGCTGTCCCTGACCTCGAACTTGGGTAACTCCTCTTGGCCGCACTTAGTGCGCCGGGTATCACAGCCGTCCGCGCTGGGCAAAGCCTAGACTCTAAGACCTCTCCGTTTTCCCCATGTAAGGGGAAACATTATCCGAGGTAGTAGCCTGCTGCATACTCTCTGCCATGCAAAGAGAAAACCTGGAGTAACAGGCAAATTTGGTTGACGCGGGGTAGCTCCTCCCGCCCGCTGTCCCTGACCTCGAACTTGGGTAACTCCTCTTGGCCGCACTTAGTGCGCCGGGTATCACAGCCGTCCGCGCTGGGCAAAGCCTAGACTCTAAGACCTCTCCGTTTTCCCCATGTAAGGGGAAACATTATCCGAGGTAGTAGCCTGCTGCATACTCTCTGCCATGCAAAGAGAAAACCTGGAGTAACAGGCAAATTTGGTGTTGGAATACGGAATGAAGCAGGGCAAAGGCTAATAGAGTTTTGCCAAGAGAACACACTGGTCATAGCAAACACCCTCTTCTAACAACATAAGAGAAGACTCTACTCATGGACATCACCAGATGGTCAACACCGAAATCAGATGATTATATTCTTTGCAGCCAAAGATGGAGAAGTAGACAGTCAGCAAAAGCAAGACTGGGGGCTGACTGTGGCTCAGATCATGAGCTCCTTATCACCAAATTCAGACTCAAACTGAGGAAAGTAGGGAAAACCACTAGACCATTCAGGTGTGACCTAAGTCAAATGCACAGCCTAGTGGCTTGTATGTTTGCAGATTATACCCCATCATAAGCTGCAGATTATACCCCAACATAAGCTGTTACGAGAGAAAGGCTGTAATTTCCTGTGCTGCACCTGTATCCTTGTTGCTTATCCACTTTGTACGTAGTAGTTTGTATCTGTTAATCCCATACCCCCGATTTTCCCCTTCCCTCCTCTTCTCCCCTTCACTAAGGACAAGTGTGTTTTCTGTGTCTGCAAGGCTGTCTCTGTTTTGTGTATATGTTCGTCTGTATTATTTTCTGGATTCCCCACATAAGTGAGCTCACACTTATTTGTCTTTCTGACTGCCTTCACTCAGCGTGATCGTCTCCAGATCCTGCCACGCTGCTGGAAACGGCAGAGCAGCGCTCTTTTCAGCGGCTGAGCCGCGCTCCGTGGCCGCGTCTCCCTCCTCCCCCCATCCGCTGAGGGGCACTTGGGCTGTTCCCGCAGCTGTGCACGCTGGGGTGCTGTACAGAGCTGGGCTGTGCACGCTGGGGTGCTGTACAGAGCACGGCTGCGCACGCTGGGCTGCGCACGCTGGGGTGTGCACGCTGGGGTGCTGTACAGAGCGCGGCTGTGCACGCTGGGGTGCTGTACAGAGCGCGGCTGTGCACGCTGGGGTACTGTACAGAGCGCGGCTGTGCACGCTGGGCTGTGCACGCTGGGGTGTGCACGCTGGGCTGTGCACGCTGGGGTGCTGTACAGAGCGCGGCTGCGCACGCTGGGGTGCGTGCATGTGCCCACTTTTTCCTGTATCCCCAGGAGTGGAATTATTAGATCCGGTTGTCCTTCTGTCGTATTCTCATCTGTGGAAGAGCGTTGCACAGCGAGCCTGTGATGTCCCTGCTCCTGCTCGTGTCCCCGTGAGCGCTTTCTGCGTGGAGGGTGTTGGTAACCGAGCTGTGAGGAGCACGCTCACTCCCAGTTGTTAACCCCGTGCAGTTTGCAGGTTGTGCCGAGTAAAACGCAGCTCGCGGGAGCGGGTCCTTGAGACTGCAGTGGCGGTGCCCCGCCTGAAGCTGGCGGGTCTCGGGTTGGTTTGGCACCAGAGGGGAGCTGTTGGAGGACTTTGCTCACTTTTACTTCACCCTGGTGGAGGTTTGAACCTCTGATTCTGAAAACACAGTATATCACCGCTGTTTAGGAGCATCTAAGACACAGGGATCTGATTCATGGACCTGCTAGCTCGTGACTGGGTGACTAAAATTGAGCAGGTATGAGAGAAGAAAAGAATGTGAAAACGTCTTGAGGGCTAATTTTACCATAGTCTTGATTTTCAGATATTCCTCCCTCCCATAAGGATTTCTGTTATTGATAATTGGCCTTTATAGAAAATGCATAATTTCATTTTCATGTACCATTACTCACAAGTACAATTCCACTTGCACACAGAACTGTTAGAAAAAATTCCTGATGTTTTCTAAAATGATTCACAGTGTTCTTGATTGTATTTTAATTTGACCTGTTTTGAAGCCAATTCTCAATGCTAGTGATGTTCAGCAAATGTTCACCATCTGGTTTATCGAAAGTTATTCTTATACAAAAATGAACAGCACCTGTTGTCTTGCCTGGTTTATCTATGGTTTTGCTTTTTATTAAATAGTTTTGGGGTCTTATTTTCCCAACAAACTGACATATGGCTTTATAAAAACGGTGTTTACTTTTCTAGGATACATAGATTCTTAATCTCTCCCTACAGTGAAAGGTAGACTACCCCTAGAGTTAAATTTTTAAAGAAGTTATGTTCTTAAACACAGATGGAAAAGCTTTCCTATAAGGTTCTTTTAAATCTCCCTCATTTATCTCTGGTTGTGTGTTTGTTGCCATAAATCAACGTTTATAATATTAGTAGGAACAGGGATTAATCTTCAGATAAGAGTGCCTTAGAGCAGAGATAGTGAAGCTGCAGAGTTATAATGACGGTGTTTCTGTACTTTTATTTGCTGGAGACTAATTCACAGAAGATTTAGCTGGGATACTAAACAGGCTTGTGATTATCCAAAGACATGGACTGCATGCTGATGACGTTTGTTTTTCATTTGAACAAGGCTCACTGCAAAAATCTGGATAAAGGTACAGTCAAAGCAGGTAGTTCTGCAGTTTGCCCCAAAGGCTGGAAGTTTGAATTTTGGTAGAACGGGAGAGCTTGGTTAAATCCAGTCTTGTGTAGGGATTTTAAAGTACTGCTGAATAGTATAATTCCAAATTTAGTTTCATATATTGCTGAAGTGAGAAGCTGTGGCTTAGTCATTTTGTTTGTAAGGTTTTTTTTTTAAAAAAACACCTCTAAGGATTAATAGTGATATATACTTAAAATAAAAATAGAATCAAGGAGCTGTCTAGAAAGAAGCTAAAGGAAGCCTGCAGACCTGAATACTCAGTCTGAAGATTTCTGTGCCTTTTAAGTGAATGAAAACATCTTTACAGGGTCACCTTGATAAGACATTTTATTCTGTGTAGAAAACAAGATTTTTCATTTTTAAGTTTTCTTGGAGGAGTAACTAAAAATAGTTTCCACTGCAATATCAAAATAGGCTGTATGGTGTTGGTTTTAACCAAGAATATATAAATTTAAAGACTGATTAAGTCTGTAAATTTTCAGTTTTTTTCTTTTATTTTATGGTAGTTATTCAAGAAGATGTGGTGTTGGTTTAAACCAAGGTATGGTGGTTTAGTCACCAAACTGTGTCCCACTCTTTGTGCCCCAGCAACTGTAGCTTACCAGGCTCCTCTGTTCATAGGATTTTCCAGGCAAGGGTACTGGGCTGCCATTGCCTCCGTCCAGGGGATCTTCCTGAGCCAGGGGTTGAACCCGGGTCTTCTGCCCTGCAGGCAGTTTCTTCACTGACTGAGCCCCCAGGGGAGCCCTTCATGAAGAATATATAGAGACTGATTCAGTTTGTAAATATTCAGTTTTTTTTCTTTTAGTATTATTACTAAAATTAAGAACAGATATCATTTATAGTACATTTTCAATTAAAATATATCAGATTTTCATATTTACCTATAATGTTACCACTAAAAACCTATATATTATATAGAGTTGGAGAGCAGGAAGGTATTATTTGAAATGTATGAAATCATTTAAGATTTTATATGGCTAAAATTAAATTATGTCAAAGCTGGATTAAATATAACCAGAAATTGGTAAATTATTTTCTAGTTGAGTTTTTTAAGGAGTTTCTTGTATGTCACTGCCACTTGAGTTCTAGGCTAATCTGAAAAAGAAAGGCTTTTTTTCCTACCATCGTAACGGAAGACTCCTGCTCACGTGAGCCCACCCAGGGTCCTTGGAGGGTGAGCTCTGGTCGCTCACATTGTGCAGTCAGAAAGCTTTCAAAGCATCTGTTCTTTAGCTTTATTTTTATCACAGACTAGTGCATGCTTGCTGCAGAGAACTGTAAAATTACAGAAGAGCACAGATGAAAAAGTCAGAACAGTTTATGGTCACATTAAATAGAACTATCTGCTGTTTTGCCATTTTATTGTTGTATTGAAGTGTAATTTATTTACATGATTATTAGTTTCAGCTATAGCATGTAATATTTGATATTTTTATACATTTTTATACATTACAACATTCAAAAAATGAAGATCATGGCATCCGGTTCTATCATTTCATGGCAAATACATAGGGAAACAATGGAAACAGAGACAGATTTTATTTTCTTAGGCTCCAAAATCACTGCAGATGGTGATGCAGCCACAAAATTAAATGATGCTTGCTCCTTGGAAGAAAAGCTATGACAAACCTAGGTAGCATATTCAAAAGCAGAGACACCAGTTTGCCAATGAAGGTCCGTCTAGTCAAGCTATGGAGTTTTCCAGTGGTCGTGTATGAGTGTGAGAGTTGGATCATAAGAAAACTGAATGCAAAGAATTGATGCTTTTGAACTGTGGTGTTGGCGCAGACTCTTGAGAGTCCCTTGGACTGCAAGGAGATCCAACCGGTCCATCCTAAAGGAGATCAGTCCTGAATATTCATTGGAAGAACTGATGTTGAAGCTGAAGCTCCAGTACTTTGGCCACCTGGTGCGAAGAGATGACTCATTGGAAAAGACTCTGATGCTGGGAGGGATTGGGGGCAGGAGGAGAAGGGGACGAGAGAGGATGAGATGGCTAGACGGCATCACTGATTTGATGGACGCAAGTCTGAGTGAGCTCCAGGAGATGGTGATGGACAGGGAGGCCTGGCGTGCTGCAGTCCGTGGGTCACAGAGAGTCGGACACGACTGAGCAACTGAACAAGAACAACGCCTTACCGAATGGTCGTCTCACTGTGACTGCAGCTGTGCCCAGGGGTGCCCACGACAGCTCCGCAGCTCACCTGCTCATAACCGCCCCCGCTGCTCCTCACCCCTGCACCTGTTCCTTCCAGCCCCTCCCCCGGTCTCCTCTGCCAGCTGGCGGTTTGTCTCTTATCTGTGGAGTCTGTTTCTGTTTGCTCTGTTTTGTTGGTTTGTTTGGGTTTTTAGGAAACTGCAATGAGATATCACCCCATACTTGTTAGCAGGGCAATTATCATAAAGACAAGAAATAAGTGTTGGTGAGGACGTGGATTAAAGGGAACTCTCGTGAAATGTTGGTTGGGATGTAAATTGGAATGTCCACTATGGAAAACAGTACGGAGGTTTCTCAAAAATTAAAAGGTGAACTACGATACGATCCAGCGGTTCCACTTCTGGGTGTTTATCTGAAGGAGACAAAAGCATGATTTGGAAAGTCATGTGCGCCCCAGTGTTCATAGCAGCATTATTCACAGCGACCTAGATGTGGACGCACACACACACCTAACTGTCCATCAGTAGATAAGCAGGGAAGAAAGATGCGTATACACACAGTGGGACAGAGAGAGACGAATGTGTGATTTCACTTAACTGTGCCATCTATTATATCATTTTAATTACCGTGAATACAAATTAAATGTTGAACTTTAATAGAATGAGAATATCCCCTTCCAGATTCTGTTCTTTTTTTATCTTTTTTAAAATTATGTTTTTCTAAGTAATGGATCTAGCTGAACAAAAATCTTCAGTACATTTTTTAAATACTGAACTCCTTTATCTGGCACTTTCGCTGAATTTATTTCAATGTTTTAGGTTGAAGGTTCTTGATAGACACCTTATTTCAGGTTAAGGAAACTCCCTTGCATTCCTAAGAACTCTTTATATTTTCAGAAATGAATGGATATTGTGGGGTATCAAAAGGTTTTTGTTTTTATTAAGATGATCGTATAATTTTTTTAATGGTTTTAAAAAGTTTTTTTTTTAAGTTCTACTTTATTAGCAAAGTTTAGTTACATAATACAGTGTTATCAACCAGTTATCTTTATATCCTCAGACCTTATTTATCTTTAAGTTAAAATCTGTGCTCTTTTGACCAGTCTCCCCGCTTTTCCTCTAACCTCAGCTCTAGGCGACTATTGTTCTTCTCTGTTTCTACGTGTTTAGTTTTTTAAGTATAGTTGATTTGTAATGTTGTGTTAATTTACGCTGTACAGGAAAGTGATTCGGCTATACATATGTGTACAGTCTTCTTTGTATTGTTTATCAAGTGATATCCTGGGGAAGGTTTGGTGTGCGCTTAAGAAGGATGTGCGCTCTGCTGCTGCGGAGTGGGGTGCCCCTTAGCCACCTCTGATCGAATGCGCAGTTCAGCGCCGTCTCCCTCTCGGCGTCCTCTCTGGCGGGCCCGCCCACTGTCGAGAGTGGGGTCGATACCCCCGCTGTCGTTTTACTGTCTGTTCCTGTCTTTGGATCTGTTAATATGTGCATGTTCGAGACTTCTTTCTCCTGTGTTGGGTGGCTAAGCATTTGCGAGTGCTGCGCTCTTCTGATCGCTGGCCCTTGATCATTGGGTAAGGCCCTCTGTGTCTGCTGTCGAAGCTCTTGGCCTCAGGTCTCCTGTGAGTGATAAGGCGCGTCTGCTTCTGCCGTGTTTCGGTTTCCATTTGCTGCGGATCGTCTCCGTTTATCCCTCTTCTTTCAGACTGTGTGGACTTGCAGCTGAAGTGAATCTCTTGCAGGCCTAGTTACAGGCAGCATGCAGCGGAGCCGGTTTTGCTTTCTCAGTCCTAGCTCCCGTGGCCACCCTCTGTCCTGACTGCGTTGAGTATTTGGCCAGCTTGCTGTTGGGGTAGTCCGCGGCCGTCCTGGATTGGCTGCTGCCACTGTGAGTTCTCTGACTGCCTGTGATTCCTCTGTTCACTTATCGCTTCCGTGCTCTCTTCCTCTGTGGTTTGGTGACTGTCTGCAGGGGTCTGCGTGCCTCCTTTCTGCGTACCTCCCTGGGTCTGCGGAGTCCGAGCCCTGTGCTCCGCGGGGAGGAGGTGGGCGTGGAGCGGGGAGGCTCACGGCAGGAGTGTGCATCCGCTCCGCTGGCCGTGGCCAGGTGTGTCACCGCAGCTCGCTGTTCCTGTGCCGTCAGGAACTGCGCTCCTGCAGGGCTTGCGAATGCGCGGCCTGCCGCCGCCAGGGCCGGGCAGTGTGTGAGCTGCTCAGCCCTTGAGAGCGGCTCACTCTGTGCGGCTGCACAGTCAGGGTCTGCGGGGCCGGGCCTTCTGCGCCCTCGTCTCGGGTGAAGCCCTCTCTCGCGACGTGCTTTCTCTTCTTCCTGAAACTCTGTCCTCCTTGCATGGTGCCAGACGCATCCGATGGTCTTCTTCCTACTTGACTGGAGGCTCTTTTTCAATCTCCTTTGAACTGAGTCCTCCTTTCCCACCAGGATTCCATGTTTCCGAGTGACCTGGGTTCAGTCCTAGACCATCTCTCTTTCTGGATATATTTCGGCGTCCTCTCTGGCGGGCCCGCCCACTGTCGAGAGTGGGGTCGATACCCCCGCTGTCGTTTTACTGTCTGTTCCTGTCTTTGGATCTGTTAATATGTGCATGTTCGAGACTTCTTTCTCCTGTGTTGGGTGGCTAAGCATTTGCGAGTGCTGCGCTCTTCTGATCGCTGGCCCTTGATCATTGGGTAAGGCCCTCTGTGTCTGCTGTCGAAGCTCTTGGCCTCAGGTCTCCTGTGAGTGATAAGGCGCGTCTGCTTCTGCCGTGTTTCGGTTTCCATTTGCTGCGGATCGTCTCCGTTTATCCCTCTTCTTTCAGACTGTGTGGACTTGCAGCTGAAGTGAATCTCTTGCAGGCCTAGTTACAGGCAGCATGCAGCGGAGCCGGTTTTGCTTTCTCAGTCCTAGCTCCCGTGGCCACCCTCTGTCCTGACTGCGTTGGAGTATTTGGCCAGCTTGCTGTTGGGGTAGTCCGCGGCCGTCCTGGATTGGCTGCTGCCACTGTGAGTTCTCTGACTGCCTGTGATTCCTCTGTTCACTTATCGCTTCCGTGCTCTCTTCCTCTGTGGTTTGGTGACTGTCTGCAGGGGTCTGCGTGCCTCCTTTCTGCGTACCTCCCTGGGTCTGCGGAGTCCGAGCCCTGTGCTCCGCGGGGAGGAGGTGGGCGTGGAGCGGGGAGGCTCACGGCAGGAGTGTGCATCCGCTCCGCTGGCCGTGGCCAGGTGTGTCACCGCAGCTCGCTGTTCCTGTGCCGTCAGGAACTGCGCTCCTGCAGGGCTTGCGAATGCGCGGCCTGCCGCCGCCAGGGCCGGGCAGTGTGTGAGCTGCTCAGCCCTTGAGAGCGGCTCACTCTGTGCGGCTGCACAGTCAGGGTCTGCGGGGCCGGGCCTTCTGCGCCCTCGTCTCGGGTGAAGCCCTCTCTCGCGACGTGCTTTCTCTTCTTCCTGAAACTCTGTCCTCCTTGCATGGTGCCAGACGCATCCGATGGTCTTCTTCCTACTTGACTGGAGGCTCTTTTTCAATCTCCTTTGAACTGAGTCCTCCTTTCCCACCAGGATTCCATGTTTCCGAGTGACCTGGGTTCAGTCCTAGACCATCTCTCTTTCTGGATATATGCCCACTTCTTAAGTGATTTCGTAGAGCTCTGTAGCTTCAAGTACCATGCATTTAGTAAATCTCACATCTTTATCTCTGGCCCAAGGTTGTTTGTTACACTCCAAACTCTTCTTTTCAACATCTTTACTGAGTTATTTTTTTAACACTTCTTTCCACATCCATTTAAAACATTTTTTATCATTCCTTCATATTCATGATTTTCTTTACTATATTTTTCGTCAGTTTTTTGCCCTCTGAATATGTATTTAAGATGGTTTATAGCATTATGGATTTTATTTCCTGTACCTACATTTCTTTTATTTTTATTATGAAATGTTATTGTGCTGTAAATTTTTCTCTTTTGAAATCCCTTTTCATCTTAATCATTCTTCGTTTTAAATATTATTGACATTTTAAATCTTAGCAAATTCTTAAGGCTTTGCCCCCGTATCATTAAGACGGTCGTCTGTCCTTCCAGTGTGCCACAGTGCTCTGACATTTCCTTCTGCGTTTCACGTTGGTAGGTCTGTCTGCGTGTGTCCAGGGTGTTTCCTCCCCTGGGTCCACTCCTGCCCGTGCAGTGCCTCTCAGATGCTGACTGGGCTTGTCTGCACTGCTCCTCAGCGTTGAACAGGGTGCATGCTGTTTGGTCCTGATGATCTCTTCATTTAGCAAATGCATGAATTTCTACTTCTGTGGACGCCATCTGACGTTGGCGTGCTGCGTGTCTGGGTATGGATCATCTCTGCTCCATGCTGACTTGCATACCTCCCGTGTTCTTAGAGATGTGCAAATGGGCAGAAAGAAATTATTTGTCAGCTGCCAGTGAAGTTCCAAGTTTCTGGGAAAATATCACCTAGAGAAACTTCGCTTTTCTGATGAGATACTTTTTCATAACCTGTATGATGAGTATCTGCTTTTTGTGAACAAACATGAATCCGTAGTTCTCAGTATGTTTTGAATTCAGGTTTCTTCTTTTTGTGTCCATCCGTATCACTTTCTTTATGGAGATTAGAGTCTTCTATATACAGCGCATTACCATGAGTCCTTTACACGCAGTCTGGACGTCTTCTGGGAGTCCCCGACTCTGGATATGTATAAAATCAATATATGTTGCTGTGTAGCTCCCTTTTTGAGGAGGAATCCCAGCTACCAAAATATTTAAATTTTTTTTTTAGATGCAGAATCTTTGACCTGAGGAAGGAAGGAAGATTTCTTCCTTCCTCAGTTTTCAAAGCTTCTGTTTCCTGAGGCCAATTTCTTTTCTCTCAGGTGGACCTATAGCTTCTTGTTGTTGTTTTTAACAGTCCACTTCCATTTGCTTTGTATTTATTGGAGATTCCTCTCAAGTTTTTTCACTGAGTTGTTTGTTTGTCCAAATCAGTTCTTGTTATTGGAATTTTTAAAATATTTTTCCAATTTCTCTTTGTAGCTATGTTAGTAAGTATTTGAGAGAGTCTATTCAGGAGATGGTAGCCAGATGTCACTTTGTGTATGAAGAAGAAAACTGTTCTTAACACACTTTTGATAGAATTCTTTTTGAAATGTAATATACACCCTCCCATCCATTTTATCCTTGCCTAATGAAAACAGTTTTTGGCAAGTTGGCATCATCATTTTTGGAATCAATTATTGTAATTTGGTGTAGATTCAATTATAGATTAGTTTGTGTGACTAAAATCTAAACATGTAGTGACCTTCCTGTGACCTTGAAACTTGATTTTTTTAAAAAACTCCTTGATCTCAGCTTGCTCTGTGGTCTGTGCCTCTTTTTCAAGAGGACAGCGCGTCACGTGGAGCTGTGTGACCTCCTGAGCTGTGCAGCACTGTTAGCTTTCTGCAAAATTAATAAGTGAATCAAAGGCTGACTCAGATCTCCCAAATGGTTTTTTTTTTAACTCCAGAAAGTCATCATATTCTCTGTTGCCGTGAGTGTTCTTTGATTTTTCACGCCAGTGAGATATGCTTTATTAATATAATAGAGCGCAGCCGGCTCCTTCTGAGCTTTTATCCTTATTTTAGAGATTCTCGACACCGTTCACAGAGCACACGGGGAAGCCTGTCCTCACTCTCCATCGCCTTGCCTGCCTCCAGGGCCCTGCCGCTAATTCCGTGACAGTGGTCCCTTCCTACCCTGGCAACCCCAGTCTCAGCTAGTCTCTGCAGTTAACGTCCACCGGATAACGTGTTCCTGTCCACGTCATGAGGTTAGAAGCGCGCCGACCAGCTTTCTGGAAGAAAGATTGTGTCGGAACGCAATGGACATAGACGAGCAAGCGCCAGACATTCCCGTCCTCGAGAAGAGCCTGCTTCTGCTCCCCCACTGCGTTTCCTCCGCTCCTTCCCTAAGTCACCGTCCCCCAAGTTCGAGGTCATGAAATGTAACAAGAGAGTTTGAAAATTGGAGGCTTTGCTAACATTTGGAGCCTCTAGTTTTTATTGCTTGATATAAAATTTACTCATGTTAGGTGTGGAATACACAAATGTCAAGGAACTTTGAAGAGACCTGAGTAATTTGAACCATATATCTCTAGTCCTAGTGAAAAGTGAAAATACCCCAGAGGAGGTTTTATGTGGAGTAAACCAGGTCTGGAAATGGTCTGTATTGGAAGACCTGACGGCCTTTTGATGTCTGATTCTTTGATTTGGCCTTTTCTCTGCGAAGCGGTGCTGTGTGATTATAATTAGAAACACTTCAAGCTCTTTACCTGGGAGCTAATTGCTCTGTGACTGGCTCTGTTGTGAGCGGGCATGCGGCTTTGCTTGGGGGTGGGGGGTTGAAACTGTTATGGGGGAGACACTCCCTGTGCAGCGGGGAAGCTTAGTCACACCCCTAGCGGGGAGTCGCTTGTCATGCAGGTTTGGCTGTGATGTGAACATACATTTATTACATATTTAACGTGCTTCATTTTAATGATTTCCTAAGTAGTTAATAGGGATATAATAGTTCGGTTTTCTTGAAAATTGTGCCATTATGTTTGAAGTTGGAAATTATGGATAAGCAAGTAAGAGTAAGTAAGTAAGAAACCTATATGCAGGTCAGGAAGCAACAGTTAGAACTGGACATGGAACAACAGACTGGTTCCAAATAGGAAAAGGAGCACATCAAGGCTGTATATTGTCACCCTGCTTATTTAACCTCTGTGCAGAGTACATCATGAGAAACGCTGGGCTGGAAGAAACACAAGCTGGAATCAAGATTGCCAGGAGAAATATCAATAACCTCAGATATGCAGATGAAACCAGCCTTATGGCAGAAAGTGAAGAAGAACTAAAAAGCCTCTTGATGAAAGTGAAGAGGAGAGTGAAAAAGTTGGCTTAAAGCTCAACATTCAGAAAACGAAGATCATGGCATCCGGTCCCATCACTTCATGGGAAATAGATGGGGAAACAGTGGAAATGGTGTCAGACTTTGTATTTTTGGGCTCCCAAATCACTGCAGATGGTGATCGCTGCCATGAAATTAAAAGACGCTTACTCCTTGGAAGGAAAGTTATGACCAACCTAGATAGCATATTGAAAAGCAGGGACATTAGTTTGCCAACAAAGTTCCATCTAGTCAAGGCTATGGTTTTTCCTGTGGTCATGTATGGGTGTGAGAGCTGGACTGTGAAGAAGGCTGAACACTGAAGAATTGATGCTTTTGAACTGTGGTGTTGGACAAGACTCTTGAGAGTCTCTTGGACTGCAAGGAGATCCAACCAGTCCATCCTAAAGGACATCAGTCCTGGGTGTTCATTGGAAGGACTGATGCTGAAGCAGAAACTCCAATACTTTGGCCACCTGATGCGAAGAACTGACTCATTGGAAAAGACTGTGATGCTGTGAGGGAAAGGGGGCAGGAGGAGAAGGGGACGACAGAGGATGAGATGGCTGGATGGCATCACCGACTCAATGGACGCAAGTCTGAGTGAACTCCGGGAGTTGGTGGTGGACAGGGAGGCCTGGCGTGCTGCAGCTCATGAGGTCGCAAAGAGTCGGACACGACTGAGCAACTGAACTGAACTGATGATGCCAGAAAAGACTCCTAGAGTCCCTTGGACTGTCCTTGGGCAATCAGTCCATCCTAAAGGAAATGAATCCTGAATATTCATTGGAAGGACTGATGCTGAAGCTAAAGCTTCAGTACTTTGGCCACCTGATGAGCTGGCTCATTGGAAAAGACCCTGATGCTGGGAAAGATTGAAGGCAGGAGGAGAAGGGGACAGCAGAGAATGGGGTGGTTGGATGGCATCACCAATGCAATGAATAGGAACTTGGGCAGACTTAGGGAGGTGGTGAGGAACAGGGAGGCGTGGCGTGCTGCAGTCCCTGTGGACACGCCTGGGCACCTGGGCACAACCACCAAGCGGAAGGCGTTGCCAGTTTCACAGTCGCCTTTCTTAGGCGACTTGAGAAGTTCTCAGCTTTGCACTGATACAAACATTTGCATCATCTTGAGCAAAGCCACCGCTGTGCTTTGGGAAGCTGGGAACGTCATGTTCTTCTTGAGAACAGCTTTTTTAAGTATGGCTGCCGGTGGTGGTGGGGACCCATCTGTTCTCTCTTCTGCTTGAGCATCTGAAACCACTTTCGATGGGGAGCAGTCAGAGTTTCCACTTATTGTGAGCATTCCTGAGCATCAGCAGGCCTGCTGACATGACCCTCCTCCCAGAGGCAGGATGAGCAGCGCGGAGAGAGGACAGAAAGCTGGGCGGCCCTGCCTCCAGCTGAGGATGCAGCCTCGGTCTTGGTCCTCCTCTGCGGGTGAGTCCTCATGGACTTCGTTTCTTCTCGCTGCCTCAAGAGTGTCCATCTAATGTGACTGTCAGCAGGCTTCCTCGGCAGAGATGCTTGTGACACCGTTTCACACAATAGGCTTAATCTGGAACATGAGCTATTTAGGCTTTTGGGTGTTTTCTTCAGGAACTAAGCTTGCAAAACTCATACTTTTTAGCTTCTTGAGTTTTACCATAATCCAGATTGATTTTAGCAGTGGGATGTGGTGACATAAGTGTGACCCTGACGAGGAATTGACACTAACACAATATAGCAATACTTGTTTAATGTTTTATGGTCAACAAATGATTTAAAAAGACATTCCCTTAATGTAGCCTCAGAAGAACCTTGTGTGGTAGTTTGCTATTATCTGCCCTTTCAAGGGAGAGGCCGAGGCGTTTGAAGGAGGGGAAGCAGTGTGGGGGCCGGCTCAGCCCTCCTCTCGCCCCCGCCCCCGAGGAGCTGACTGCGGCGCTGCCGCTCTGGGCCAGTCGGGGGCAGCGGCGCCGGAGGCCAGCGCGAGGCACGCGGCGCACAGGCGCATTTTCAGCGAAAGGTGGCAGCTGGTGATGGAAGGAAAACGTGTCATCGATGTGGGTTTCTGTCTCCTCCCTAGAGGTGTTCACGCCTTTGCTGTTCCCGTTTCATGCTTTTACCACGTCTTTTAAAGGCTGTGTTACCTCCTTGAAATGATAGCTCATTTTCATTAGGAGGGATTCTCTTCAAGGAGAATCGTCTGTCCCTTCTGCAAATAGACTTTTGATAGTCGTGAGCGAGTAATGTATCACACAGGCCAGGATGCGCGTGAATCCCACAGCTGGGATCTCAGATTAGTCCCAAATCCTGACGCCCGCTGTGTGCGCTTTAACATGGGACACTGCGATTCCGAAACAGATGTCACACACTTTTCTTTTTCTAACTTCGGCTTTTGAGGCTCTAAATTGTTTTAAGAAATACTGAGATTATATCCTACAAATTTTTATATGTCCTGTTTTCCCTGTGATTCATTTACAAGTATAATTAGTTCATGATCTTCAATATGACTTCTTATTAGACAGAAATTACCTCATGGTGTGTTTTCTGCTTTCCAAAAAAATGCCCTTTATCCCCTCTTGGCAGGCAGAGATAGGAAACAGGGCGCATGCACCCACACGCGTGGATGTGTGTGTTTACTCACACGCGTGCACCAACACGCAGAGCCACCTCGGCTTCGACATTCAGCTGAACACATGAGCGTCGTGAATCCACACTAGGTCCAGCTCCAGGGAGAGGCCGCCGGTCCGCCTCTCCTCGTGCGCTCTTCCCTTCTCTGACAGAGAGAAGCCTGACTTCCAGTATCTGTGAAGTTGCTAGCTCAGAGCCTGCGCTCCAGGAAGCGGTTTCTGAATGGGTAAACCCTGCCCCTGGAAGAAGACCCTGCAGCCCTGCTGGAAGTCTTCCCCGACCCCCGTTGTCCTGAGTCCTGTGGCCGAGCTTCGTCCTGAGGAGCCGGCCCGGCCGAGTCTCCTCGCGCCTCCGCTGCTCGGCTGCGTCATTCGTCGTCTGGAGTGTGGCCGGGCTCCCATGGCTCTGCTCCACCGTGGAACCCCCTCCTCCGTCCTGTTCTGTGCTTCCCTTTTCAGTCGGTGGAGCGTGAGCGCGGTTTTACGAATCCGACCTGGACCGCAGGGCGCGATCCCAGAGCTCTGTCCCCCGGCCCCGCTCTGCTCCCAGCGCCCCCGCGGACGGCCGGTCTCCGCAGCCTCTGGCCAAGCCTCTCTGTGTGCATTTTGCACAAATGAGCGCTTAGACTTTCTCTTCATTGCTACACCTTCCTTTTCCCTTTATTGTTAACTGGAAGTCAGTCACTGCTCTTTCCTTGGCACGTATACTAATGTGCAGATGAAGCTTAGTTTGCGGTCGCTGTCCTGCCTGTGGACCTGGAAGGCTGTGTCCAGTATTCGCAGTGATGAGTGATGCTGAGAAGAGTAACTGAGTAGATAGATATTTTTGTAGTCTTTGAAATTTATAGTGAGGAAACTTTAGAAATGAGAATGCTGGGTGATAAGACAAACATATTTATAGCTTTGTTGAGTATTGCCAGAGTCCCCTTCATGAAGTTTGTGCTGATTCAGCATCTGCTGGCTACATATTAGAATGACTTTTGACTTACAGGCTTCCAAGTAGAACGTGTTCTGCTAGGTGATAAGCAGTTTCTCAATATTGTCTTAATTTGCTTTCTCTTTGTGAGAGTAAACATATTTTCATACATTTAAGGGCTATTTTAAGTCTTTAAGCTTGTTTTAGAAAAGGCAGAGGAACCAGAGATCAAATTGCCAACATCCACTGGATCATGGAAAAAGCAAGAGAGTTCCAGAAAAACATCTATTTCTGCTTTATTGACTATGCCAAAGCCTTTGACTGTATGGATCACAATAAACTGTGGAAAATTCTGAAAGAGATGGGAATACCAGACCACCTGACCTGCCTCTTGAGAAACCTATATGCAGGTCAGGAAGCAACAGTTAGAACTGGACATGGAACAACAGACTGGTTCCAAATAGGAAAAGGAATACGTCGAGGCTGTATACTGTCACCCTGCTTATTTAACCTCTATGCAGAGTACATCATGAGAAACGCTGGGCTGGAAGAAACACAAGCTGGAATCAAGATTGCTGGGAGAAATATCAATCACCTCAGATATGCAGATGACACCACCCTTATGGCAGAAAGTGAAGAAGAACTAAAAAGCCTCTTGATGAAAGTGGAGAGTGAAAAAGTTGGCTTAAAGCTCAACATTCAGAAAATGAAGATCATGGCATCTGGTCCCATCACTTCATGGGAAATAGATGGGGAAACAGTGTCAGACTTTATTTTGGGGGCTCCAATATCACTGCAGATGGTGACTGCAGCCATGGAATTAAAAGACGCTTACTCCTTAGAAGGAAAGTTATGACCACCCTAGATAGCATATTTCTTGATGAAAGTGGAGAGTGAAAAAGTTGGCTTAAAGCTCAACATTCAGAAAATGAAGATCATGGCATCTGGTCCCATCACTTCATGGGAAATAGATGGGGAAACAGTGTCAGACTTTATTTTGGGGGCTCCAATATCACTGCAGATGGTGACTGCAGCCATGGAATTAAAAGACGCTTACTCCTTAGAAGGAAAGTTATGACCACCCTAGATAGCATATTCAAAAGCAGAGACATTACTTTGCCAACAAAGGCCTGTCTAGTCAAGGCTATGGTTTTTCCTGTGGTCATGTATGGATGTGAGAGTTGGACTGTGAAGAAGGCTGAGTGCTGAAGAATTGATGCTTTTGAACTGTGGTGTTGGAGAAGACTCTTGAGAGTCCCTTGGACTGCAAGGAGATCCAACCAGTCCATTCTGAAGGAGATCAGTCCTGGGTGTTCATTGGAAGGACTGATGCTGAGGCTGAAACTCCAGTACTTTGACCACCTCATGTGAAGAGCTGACTCATTGGAAAAGACTCTGATGCTGGGAGGGATTTGGGGCAGGAGGAGAAGGTCACAACTGAGGATGAGATGGCTGGATGGCATCACTGACTTGATGGACGCGAGTCTGAGTGAACTCCGGGAGATGGTGATGGACAGGGAGGCCTGGCGTGCTGCGATTCATGCGGTTGCAAAGAGTTGGACACGACTGAGCGACTGAACTGAACTGAAACATATTTTCACATATTTAAGGGCTATTTTTTACAGTCTTACTGAGTTATAATTGAAACAGTAATTTCATGTAGTGTACAGATTCACGTTTTGACATGTGTTCACTTGTGAAACTGCCAACCCAGAAAGATGTCTGTGTGAGCACAGCATCCCCCCCCGTTTCCTCTTGCCCTGTGTAATCTCTCTGCCCACGCTTCTGCCTCGCCGCGTGCTGGCAGCCGTGAATCTCCTTTCCGTCACTGTCACTATTCTTTAGTTTCTAGAATTTTAAGTGAATGGAAGCATGTTGTTTGTGTGCTTCCCCTGACTTAGAGATGACGAGGTCTCTCCATGTTGGACTGTGTATCAGCAGGTCTTTCTTTTATGCTTTTGAGTAACATTCCATTATACTGATACACCGTAATTTGTTGATCTGTGTATCTGCTGATGGACATTTACACTGTTCTCACTCTTGGGGCCGTTACAGATAAAGCCTATGATAAAGGCTCTAAAGCCACAGATAAAGTCTGGGAACATCAGTGTCCGGGTCTTCGTATAGACACCTGCATTCTCGTCCCTTGGAGAAACACCTGTAGGTCCCATTCCTGGGTCACGTAGGGGATGTACGTTCAGCTCTTTGAGAAACTGCCTTACTGCTCTCCAAGGTGGTGGTGCTGTTTCACGCCCACGGGTGTGTGTGAGGCCTCCAGGTCCTTCCGATTCTCGTCGGAATGCATTCTGGGCCTTCTTCCTGTCTTCATGGTTCCAACAGGCGTGTGGGAGGAAGTCTCTGTGGCTTCAGTGTGCATTTCCCTAGAGATTCAGGTTGAGAAACTTCTCGCGTCTTTCTTGTTGTGTACTTTGGTTGTGTACAAATGTTTAACCTATTTTTTAACTGGATTGATAAGTTTCTTGTTATGGAGTTTTCAGAATCTTTTGTTCGTATTGGATACAAGTCCTTTGACAGATGCATGGTTTGCGAGTATTTTCTCCCAATGTGTGGCTTTTCTTTTCACTCTTAATAGTTTCTTTGAGAGAGCAGGTGTTTTTAATTTCAGTGAAATTCTGTTTTATTTATTTGTTCTTTTATGGATTATGCGTTTAGTGTCATAGCTAAGAAATCTTTCCCTATGTCAAGATACAAAGGTTTTCTCCTATTTTCTTTAGAAAGTTTTATAGGTTTTAATTTTGTGTATGCTGGGAAGTATGAATTGAAATGTTTTCTCTTTATTTCATAAAATTGCCTTCTTTACCTTTTAATATATATGCAATCTGTAGCGATCTTCATTTATAACCTTTCATTCATAATATTGTTAATTTGTATTATTTCTTTTTCCAGATCAGCCTGGCTACATTTTTATCAGTTTTATTAATCTTCTCAGAGAGCCAGATTTTGGTTACACTGATTTTTGTCTAATGTTTTCTGTTCCTGTTTTATTGATTTCTGTTCTGATTATTTTTTTTTCTTCCCCTCACTTTATGTTTAATTTACTGTTCTTTTTCTGATTCATTAAGGTGAAAGCTGATGCCCTTGATTTGAAATCTGTATGTTTAAAGTGTTTCTATATAAGTGTTTGATTTGAAGTCTCTGTGGCTTCAGTGTGCATTTCCCTAGAGATTCAGGTTGAGAAACTTCTCGCGTCTTTCTTGTTGTGTACTTTGGTTGTGTACAAATGTTTAACCTATTTTTTAACTGGATTGATAAGTTTCTTGTTATGGAGTTTTCAGAATCTTTTGTTCGTATTGGATACAAGTCCTTTGACAGATGCATGGTTTGCGAGTATTTTCTCCCAATGTGTGGCTTTTCTTTTCACTCTTAATAGTTTCTTTGAGAGAGCAGGTGTTTTTAATTTCAGTGAAATTCTGTTTTATTTATTTGTTCTTTTATGGATTATGCGTTTAGTGTCATAGCTAAGAAATCTTTCCCTATGTCAAGATACAAAGGTTTTCTCCTATTTTCTTTAGAAAGTTTTATAGGTTTTAATTTTGTGTATGCTGGGAAGTATGAATTGAAATGTTTTCTCTTTATTTCATAAAATTGCCTTCTTTACCTTTTAATATATATGCAATCTGTAGCGATCTTCATTTATAACCTTTCATTCATAATATTGTTAATTTGTATTATTTCTTTTTCCAGATCAGCCTGGCTACATTTTTATCAGTTTTATTAATCTTCTCAGAGAGCCAGATTTTGGTTACACTGATTTTTGTCTAATGTTTTCTGTTCCTGTTTTATTGATTTCTGTTCTGATTATTTTTTTTTCTTCCCCTCACTTTATGTTTAATTTACTGTTCTTTTTCTGATTCATTAAGGTGAAAGCTGATGCCCTTGATTTGAAATCTGTATGTTTAAAGTGTTTCTATATAAGTGTTTGATTTTATAAAACTTACCTCGAGTTCTTTGCTAGTTTAGTTGCTCAGCCATGTCTGACTCTCTGCAGCCCCGTGGGCCACCGCACACCAGGCTTCCCTGTCCTTCACCGTCTCCTGGGGCTTGTCAAGCTCATGTCCATTGAGTTGCCGATGCCATCCAACAGTCTCGTTACCTGGCATCCTCTTCTCCTGCCCTCATTCTTTCCAGCATCAGGGTCTTTCCAGTGAGTCAGCTGTTCGCATAGGTGGCCTGAGGATTGAACTTCAGCTTCAGCATCAGTCCTTAGAAGCATCTTTTTAAATTCTGATATGTTTTATGTTCGTTTTCATTAAGTTCAAAATAGTTTCTAACTTCTCACTTTATTTCTTTTTTTGACCCATACATTTGCTAGAAGAGTGTTTTTTAGTTTTCAATTATTTGGGGGTTTCATAGAAATCTTTCTTATATAGGTTTTAAATTTAATTCCACTGTGATCAGAGGGTATGCATTGCGTGACCGGAATCCTTTTAAAATGTTTGAGGACTGTTTTCTGTTCCCACATACGTCTGTCTTTGCTAAGTCTTCTACTCTTGAAGGCAGCATGTTTCTGCTGAGCTTGGATGGAATGTTCCTTGTCAATTAGGTCGTACTAGCTCTGTCGGTTTTTAATTTTAGCTGAATTTGAAAAGGTTCTTCAACCGTCCTCGCATCGCACCTCTCCCTGGGGCTCCCCTTCGGAGCTGTGGGTGCTCGCGCGTGGGTCACTCACGCTCCTTCCTGCCTGTTATTCTGGTTCCTTCCTGTGCTTTGTTCTGGTTGTTTTCCATGTTCACTCATCCTCTCTTTAGCAGTGTATGATCTGCCTTTAGTCTCATCCACTGTATTTTTCAAACACTGTCGTTTTTCCGTAAAGCTATAGAAAGTCTCTCTCTAGAATTTCGGCGTGTGGGGGCAGTTCTCAGCATCATCACAAACCCCTTTCTCTGTTCTCTGAGTGTCTTTTGACTCTGATTCTCTTCCAGGAATTAGCAGCAATCTTTCTTTCCCTTTCACAGCTTCTCCACTTGTCTTTTATTCTGGAACGTCCTTATCCTGCATTCTCCAGTCCTCTCACCCTTCAGTTGACGTGACATCACTATCTTATATCCTAATTCCTAGGTAAGGTTATTTTACCCTGTTGTACAAACCCTTAATATCCTGTATTTCTCCTTTGCTCATTTCACTGAATGTTCACCGATAGCAGTGTCTTAATTCAGTCTTTCCCCTGCTAGACTGGCAGCTCCCGCAGCCCAGGACTTGGCTGTGACTCACCCGGGGTGGCTCCTCAGCCTCTGTGCAGGCGCCTGCCCAGAATGGGTGTTAACGCACCAGTGGTACATGAGCGGGTGGGCTCTGCATGGTGGCGGGCGAGCGGGTGACTGCGCTGACCGGGCTCATGGGCACGGGCACTGGCGTCCTCAGAGAAGCTTAGTGTGAGGGGGAGAGATGGTCAGGGAGGCCGGATGGACAGCTAGAAATAGATGGGTATCCTAAAAGTAGCACAAACCCAGGTAACATGCTTTAATGCCCTGTCAACAGGGTGTTTCATAATCAGTAAAAATAGTTCTACATGTTACTTTATCTCGAAGAAGACTTTAATTCTGTCTTTAGAAATTGTTTGTCCCTACCTGTCATCTTCCTCCTGAAAGAAAAATCTAATGGAGGTTTAGTTTTTTCATGGAAAGTGTGATGGTAAGGAGGGAAAGATAATTTATAAATATCAAATGCAAATATGTATTTTACAAATACATGTATAATTTATATACATACAGTAACATAGAACATGTATGTAAAGAATCTGCCTGCCGGTGCAGGAGAGGCAGGTTTGTTCCCTGGGTCGGGAAGATGCCCTGGAGAAGGAAATGGCAGCCTAGTCCAGGGTTCTTGCCTGGAGAATCCCCGTGGACCGAGGAGCCTGACGGGCTACAGCCCATGGGGTCGCAGAGAGTCAGCGACTTAGCGACTAAGCAACAACAACATGTGCACACACACACACACACACGCACACACAATACCTCTTCAACATTCTTAGTGATGGTCTTACAGAATGGTGTGCCCTTTATCTTTCTTCCCATTTTGGAAACAGGGACAGGGTCTTGGTCAGTTTTGTATT
>SJYC01052752.1:0-11335 GCA_006408675.1 Madoqua kirkii | reverse complement strand
GTGGGGCAGGGCAGGGGCGGGGCTTCGTTCCGCTGTGGGCGGGGCCCTGTGGGTGCGGCTGTGGGGTGCGGGGAGGCTGGCTCTGACTGACCCGGAAGAGAGGAAGAACCCGCGGCGCCGGGCAGTGGAGGGTAAGAGGTAGTCTCCTTGGACTGTCCACCTATCAGGTCTCGAGGAGTAGGTCAGTTCTGTTCACTGCGTTTTAAGCAGGATGGTGCAAAACGCAGACATCAAAGGAGAGTTTCCAGAACTAAGGACGTGTGGGATTAGGTCAGAGGAGTATTTCAAGAAGTAGGGATATTTGCCAAGAGAGGACAAGACTCCGGAGCATTGCATGTTATGTATTTTTAAATTCCAGGCCTGTAATAGGGAAGCCTCACGGTTGGTCTGTGTGGTGAAAGTTACTCCGTCGTGTCCAACTCTGTGCGACTCCATGGACTACAGAGTCCTTGGAATTCTCCAAGCCAGAAGAGTGGAGTGGGTAGCCATTCCGTTCTCCAGGGGATCTTCCCGACCCAGGGACTGACCCCAGGATTCTTTGCCAGCTGAGCCGCCAGGAAAGATGAACAGTGGTGTAATAGCGTGCATTCAGGAGGACGCACACCAGGCCAGCCCTTCCGGCCGGCTTGCAGACCTCAGCCCCTCCGTCCTCACAGTCGCACTGAGAGGCAGGTCCACTGTCTGTTGCTCAGTCTCCCGATCGTGGAGACTGCGCTCATCTGGGCAGGTTACTGGCCAGAGGGGCCGCCCCGTGACCAGCTGACGGGCTTGGACGTGGACAGGAATTTGAGTTGTGCTCTTCACGCTAACAGCGCCTGGGGTGTCTGGGGACAGAAATTGAGCCTCTGGGTGAATGATATTGTGGGAACATTTTGAATCTTTTCAAGGTTGTTCTTTCCTAAAGGCTTATTCCGATGTGCAGTGGTTTATCTCGTGAGAAAGTAGGTTTCCCTCCTGAGTGTGTGGAGGTGACGGTCCTGCGTGCTGGGGGCAGAGGGTCCCTTCCAGGTCCAACATCGGTGACTGCCGCACCTTCCATCAGACCCTGTTCCCCCCGTGTGTGGCTCTGGACAACTGCAGGCGGCTCCGAGTCCTTTACCCGCGTCCTTTACCCGCCTGCCTTCTCTGCCTGCCATCCAAGTGCAAGGATGCCAACTTTCCCGTCATCTTGTCTTACTTTTCTGAAGAACGCACAAGCCTTGAGTGTTGTGGGTGCAGCGTTTCAGTCTGGAGGGAGATGTACATGCCGACCACCAGCCCCAGCTTCGCAGGCCCGGCTAGGCCACCCCTGGGGTGTGTGAGTGCTGGGTGGAGGGGCTGACGCCTGCATCTTACAGTGTTGGGCTCACTTGATTATTTGGTGGGAAAGCAAAGTGGTTTTACTGTTGAGGTAATGTTCATATTAAAACAAACAGAGACTTTTCCTGTTTTGTAAAATGCACAGTTCTCGTGAATTTTGTAGGATAAAACAGGGCATTTCAAAGCAACTTGCAGTTTGCAAAGTCCGCTCCGGGCTGAGCCCTCAGATCCGAGGTGGCGGGGGGTGGTGGTAGGGTACTATTCGTCTTCGCCGCTGCGAGGGATGCTTTGGTGGAAAAGTTTTAGAAGCACTTATCCGGTCTAATACTCACATTTTATAATGAGGGAGCCCGCATCCAGAGGAAATGAATGACTGGTGCCTTCTGGGCCTCAATTTCCTTACTCAGTGCGACTCAGGAGCCCCTCCCATGTAGAGAGCCCGGTGCCAGGAACGGTAATGAGTGGTATTTTAAAACATTTCAGCCCAAACGCAGGCACAGAGTGTGCAGATGTGGAGGGACAACATCAAACACACGGGACAAACACTCACGCAGATGCCCTGCGAGGCCCCGGCTGTCATCAGGACTTCCTGTTTCTTTCCTGTCTGACCTGTCGGAACACAGAGGCCGTTCTGATTGTCTTTTCACAAGCCTCACTCAGGCTGGAAACAAACAGCAAAGCAGGCATGCTAGGATTTCCTGAACTGTGGGGATTTTTTTTTTTTTTGGCAATTCCAACATTTCATTCTTTAATCTTATATTTTATATCTTCTCTTTTCCCTGCAAAGCCTTTAAAGGGAAATGTAGTTCAGCAGATAAACAAGTGGCCAGATTCTCCAGGAAGAATAAACACTTGCTGTTGAGGATGATTAAAAACACTGGACAGCCCAGTCCTTACACGACACCACTGTTTGGAACAAAATGTTTTGGTAGCAAAGACAAGCCAGGAATTATGGAAGATAAGAGCGCAACTGGGACATCTGAAGATCAGTTGAGATGTTTTAGAAACAGCATGCAGTTCCCAGTTTTTTCTCTGTAAATATCACCTAAATTTTTTAGGTGATACAACCTGAAAACATGGACCTGTTTTGAATCAGATTGTTAGTCTCCACTGGGAAAGGACACAGCAGAAAGTGAGGGCGGAGACAGGGAAGGGGACCCAACACGGGGGGCGGCACCCGAGGGAGGGGGCAGGGCTGGGCCTCGGCTGTCGGTGGGGGGCACCAGGCACAGAGGTCTGTGATCGGCAGTCGAAAAGCAAGGGTGTTCTGACTCCTGAGGGCTTCCTCTGTGCGACGGGAGAGAAGACCGTTTGTTGGCACTGAAGGCATCGGGTGGACGGGGCGGCGGGAACTGTCTGAAACGACGCGGGCGCTGGCAGGGCCGCTCTGACTGCAGCAGCTCAGTGAAATCTCTGTTGGGTGGTGAGGCCTCAGGTGAAGTTAGTGACATGGATTTGCAGGTCTCCCTAAAAGTTCTTCAAAGTGGATTTCTGTGTAATTTAGTCATTTCTGTGTCTAGTATGCCCCTGTTTTTCTGTCTTATTGCTCACCTTATCATACTCTCTCTCTAAAAAAGCCTTTCTTTCTCGGTTATCCTCTTAAATTTGTAATAACCTTTGAGCCTCAGTTGCAGTCACTGGACCCCTAGGTGGTGATGAAGACAAGTGCAGACCCTGGTCTTTCGGTTCTTTCCTTCCACAGCCGCCTGATCCAGGCGTGCAGCTGTGCTCTGCAGGCCGATGGGTCCTCCAGGCACCTGGCGTCCTGGAGTTCAGACTGGGAAGTGCTGGGAGCCCAGGTCACAGAACCGTGTTGGCCGTTGGTGAAAAGTGCCTAATGCCCCACCTCTTCTTCCCTCCCCCCCCCCTTTCCTAGGCTTGGAATTGTTGCTGTCTAGGTTTGTGCAGATGGCACCTTTCCCTCGAGTGGGCCTGAAGGGGGCAAAGATGAGTGTGGTTTTTTCCAGCGACCGTCACATGAAGACGCTTTACTTTAGGGAAACCTCATTTCACAAGGGGCTTCCCTGATGGCACAGTGGGAAAGAGCTCACCTGCCAATGCAGGAGACATAGGAGACTCGGGTTTGATCCCTAGGTTGGGAAGATCCCCTGGAGAAGGAAATGGCAGTCCACTCATGCCATTTTGCCTGGAGAATTCCATGGACAGGGGAGCCTGGTGGAGTACAGTCCATGGAGTTGCAAAGAGTTGGACACGACTGAAGTAACTGAGTGCTTTCTGCACTTGAGTACAATAGAAAAACTATTCTATGATACTAGAAAAATGTTTCCTAAGTAGTGAAAGGGCTCAGCAATGACCCCACTCTCCAGGCTCCTTCAACGTCTGAGCTCAAATCCTGTCCTTCGTCACTTAATTCCTGTGTACTGAGCAGCCTCTCCGTGTGAACACTACACGGTGCTTCGATGTGGCGGTGTGCATGGCAGTACCCGCCCTGGTGGTGGGGAGTCCACGGCCCCCCAGCCCCGAGGACGAAGTGTGAGGTGAGGCCCTGACCGCCGCGCAGAGATGCCGCGGGACACCGCATCCGAGTGCACGGCCTGCTGCACGAGCGGGGCCTCTCATCGTTGGCGTTAGACGGGCGAGGCTTGCTGATGTTGCGGGATGGCGCTTGAAGGAGAGGGGGCTCGGGTTCCCCAGCTGAGCGACCAGGTGGACAGACAGTGGTAACAGACGCTGACTCACAGAGAGGAAGTGCCCACGCTGAGCTGGGGACGCACTGGCAGCCAGACGTGGGCACCAGGGGAGGAAATGGCAAGAATGCCCGAGAGCAGCCTGGGGGTGGCTGGGGGTGGGTGCAGCTTCCCATGCTGTGCACAGCTGGGCCCCAGGCAGGAGACGAGGGCCCGAGCCCCCAGCTGTGTGGGCGTCTCCGGCCGGGAGGCTGGAGGCAGGCCGACAGCTGGCTGCTGCGGTGGCAGGAAGGTCTCTGCCCCTTGATGAGTCCAGGCCAGTAGGGCGGGGGCAGCAGCTCGGGCAGGGCAGGGGCCAGGACGGGAGCAGCCCCTCTGCTGTCCAGCATCAGCTGTGGTGCAGGCGGCGGCGGCTTGGGGGACGGCCGCCCCTCCTGCTGAAAGCCCCGGCGGCTGAGCGGCAGCCGTCAGGGTGCCGGGGGACGCCTGCGGTCAGAGGAGCGTTGTGCTCAGGACCTCTGGCGCTCTCCAGGCTCTGGGCTCTCACGTCTGCATCCACTTGGCCCGAGAGCGGAGGTGGTTGTGTTGCAGGGCGGCTCTCCCCAGGGCTCCCAGCTGGCGACTCCTCTTCCTCCTTCTCGAGCCAGAGAACAGGGAGGGCGTTCCTTCCCACCTCCTGCAGCCGCAACGCAGCGCACACCAAGGCTTGCAGAATGTGGTTTTGTCATCTGGTTACTTTGAGCTCATTTCAGCTAATATTTTGTGCCGTAATTCCTCCTTTTTTATCTGTTGGGCGCATTCTGTCGTGTCTGAAACTTACTCTTCCGGCTTTGGGATTTCTGGCTTTAAGGTATATCACTGGGACAGTTGGTCTTCTATGTAGTGTGTACTGAGAAGCAATGACTTGCTGCATCCCACTTGTCTTTTCAAGGTCACTAATATAAGATCCCTAACAGGTCTTCAGGCAGTACTGGAGAAGAAAATGGCAACCCACTCCAGGATTCTTGCCTGGGAAATCCCATGGACAGAGGAGCCTGGCGGGCTGCACTCCAAGAGGTCACAGAGGGTTGGACACGACTGAGTGAACAACGACAGGCAGCGTTTGCTCGCACTGAGCTTGCTGTCGAACAGCTCCGAGAACTTAGGGTTCATATTCGAGACCCTCAGAGCCTCGGCCGTCCAGCCCTCCCGGCCCGGCCTCTCAGGCCTGGCCTGTGCTCCTGCCCAGGCACTTGTGTGGCGCCTTCGGTGGAGGGAGGAGGCCGTGGTCAGACTGTGGCAGGATCCAATCTGAGGGCGAGGTCTGTGCCTTCAGGGGCCTCAGAATCCTGGCCAGGGTGTGCTGGGGGTGCGTCGTGGGTGGAGCACCATCCTTCTTGGTGTCCTGTTTGATAATTCCTTGTGAGTCAACCTTGCAATTTCTACGCAATATAGCAGTTTTCTCTCCCAGACCCAGTCCCCGCTGTTGAGTCCAGGATCACAGAGGGCTTCGGTGATGGGCCTCCTCCCCCGGAGCACTGACGCAGAGACCTTGCTGAGGCTTGCCCTCCCCGTGGATGTCGCCTGCTGTCCTCTCCAAGAGGTCACAGAGGGTTGGACACGACTGAGTGAACAACGACAGGCAGCGTTTGCTCGCACTGAGCTTGCTGTCGAACAGCTCCGAGAACTTAGGGTTCATATTCGAGACCCTCAGAGCCTCGGCCGTCCAGCCCTCCCGGCCCGGCCTCTCAGGCCTGGCCTGTGCTCCTGCCCAGGCACTTGTGTGGCGCCTTCGGTGGAGGGAGGAGGCCGTGGTCAGACTGTGGCAGGATCCAATCTGAGGGCGAGGTCTGTGCCTTCAGGGGCCTCAGAATCCTGGCCAGGGTGTGCTGGGGGTGCGTCGTGGGTGGAGCACCATCCTTCTTGGTGTCCTGTTTGATAATTCCTTGTGAGTCAACCTTGCAATTTCTACGCAATATAGCAGTTTTCTCTCCCAGACCCAGTCCCCGCTGTTGAGTCCAGGATCACAGAGGGCTTCGGTGATGGGCCTCCTCCCCCGGAGCACTGACGCAGAGACCTTGCTGAGGCTTGCCCTCCCCGTGGATGTCGCCTGCTGTCCTGTCCTCTGCACAGTCCCTGCTGTGCCACCACCTGCTCACCGTGAACTCCATTAAACGTGTCCGGCCAGCTAGGCATGTGCAGGAGCTCCAGGTGGAGAGGCACGCTGCTTCAGTTCACTGTTGAGACGTGCCCACGTGCCAAGGACGTGTATCCACCCTTAGGGGCTGGGCTGAGTTTTAACACAATCCACCTTGATGATGGCATTATCAATATTACTCTTAAGATGTTCCTGAAACATTAGTGTTTTTCTCCTGGACTCTACTGTTAATCTGGGGAGGACTCCCCGCCCCCTGCCTGAAATTGATGACAGTGAGGAAACCAAAGGGCTTGTGACGTCTAGAAGTTGGTCAGGCAGCACTGGACTGGGCAGTCAGGACTGAGCTCTTTCACTTGCAGAGGCTTCAGAAAGCCTTGCGATTGCTCACTGACCAGCCTCCTAGCGTCAGGCCCTGGCACAGAGCAAACTGTCTGAGCAGCTGGATTTCTGAACAGCCGTCTTTGGGCTTCAGATGCCATTGTCTCTCTTTTGTCTGTGCCTGGATTTGAAAATGAATGAACTGAAATGTGAACGTGAGCAGGATCCCGTCCCGCCTGTTGGAGCTCCTCAGATAACTCGGCGTTTCTGCGCAGGGGCACTGCTCAGCCAGCCCGGAGGTGGCTGCACTGTTGCCAGTCCCGGTTGGGGGAAAACTGTAATTCTTCTGCCTTAATTGTAGGTCTATCAGTTACTTTTCCTTAGAGTATCGTAAAATATTTTGCTTTCTATCAATTTTAAATCACAACCATTCTCTTTTTTTTTTTTTGAGACTTTTGAGAATCAGATCTGAGTAGAACTTTTTAGCACCTTCTATTTCCTTGTGGAAAATTCTGAGAGAGATGGGAACACCAGACCACCTGCCCTGCCTCCTGAGAAAGCTGTATGCAGGTCAGGAAGCGACAGTTAGAACTGGACATGGAACAACAGACTGGTTCCAAACAGGAAAAGGAGGACGTCGAGGCTGTATATTGTCACCCTGCTTATTTAACTTAGATGCAGAGTACATCATGAGAAACACTGGGCTGGAAGAAACACAAGCTGGAACCAAGATTGCCGGGAGAAATATCAATAACCTCAGATATGCAGATGACACCACCCTTATGGTAGAAAGTGAAGAGGAACTAAAAAGCCTCTTGATAAAAGTGAAAGAGGAGAGTGAAAAAGTTGGTTTAAAGCTCAACATTCAGAAAACAAAGATCATGGCATCCAGTCCCATCACTTCATGGAAAATAGATGGAGAAACAGTGGAAACAGTGTCAGACTTTATTTTGGGGGCTCCAAAATCACTGCAGATGATGATTGCAGCCATGAAGTTAAAAGACACTTACTCCTTGGAAGAAAAGTTATGAGCAACCTAGATAGCATATTCAAAAGCAGAGACATTACTTTGCCGACTAAGGTCCGTCTAGTCAAGGCTATGGTTTTTCCTGTGGTCATGTATGGATGTGAGAGTTGGACTGTGAAGAAGGCTGAGCGCCGAAGAATTGATGCTTTTGAACTGTGGTGCTGGAGAAGACTCTTTGAGAGTCCCTTGGACTGCAAGGAGATCCAACCAGTCCATTCTGAAGGAGATCAGCCCTGGGATTTCTTTGGAAGGAATGATGCTGAAGCTGAAACTCCAGTACTTTGGCCACCTGATGCGAAGAGTTGACTCATTGGAAAAGACTCTGATGCTGGGAGGGATTGGGGGCAGGAGGAGAAGGGAATGACAGAGGATGAGATGGCTGGATGGCATCACGGACTCAATAGCCGTGAATCTGAGTGAGCTCCAGGAGATGGTGATGGACAAGGAGGCTTGGTGTGCTGCGATTCATGGAGTCGCAAAGAGTCGGACACGACTGAGACACTGAACTGATTTCCTTGTTACATGTTTAAATCTTCTAAAAAATATATAATTTCATTATCATAATGCTTGATAGTATAATACTGAGCAGGAATAATAATGTGTCCAAGACTATTCTAAAAATATCCCAACTCAATAACTCATATACTTGGCTGCCTGGAAATGATGCAGTAATGTCAATAAAATTTTAAATTCTCTTTTTTGTTAGGATTAACATTGTAGTTGTGTGACTCACAGAGTCAACCATGCACATTTATTTTAAATAATCATAGAAAACTGTTCCACTTGGCATAGTATATAAGGAGAATACTTATATTTTTCTGTCTGTTACCTATAATGGAATAATATGAAGGAAAAATCTGTCATTTTTAAAAGACATAAATTCACTGGCATGCATCTTTGTTCTCAAATGCAAAATAAAAATTTCCATATTTTATACGCTCTCTTGTTCAATATGTGTGTGTGTTCGAGAATTAGGACACTTTCTTCTAAACAGTAGAAAAAATGAATGAGTGATCAGGAATTGATCATTTATTTTCCCATTCTCAAAGAAAAATAACAATAATAAAACTGTTTTGAAACCTACATTTAAAAGCACTTTTAATCTGCATTCTGTTTGTTAATTTGCAATTAGAAGACGAGAGTGTTAAATCTCCAAAGAAAATAGCTCCTGAAGTGTGGCGTGGGCTGCACGCCTGGAGAAATGAATGCTATAGCTTTAAGATAAGGTAGTCTGGTGATTCAGTGCACGAAACTAGATGGATTTGGAGCAGGCTCCTACTGTTAGCTTTTTTGAAGATGGATTCTCACGCCGAAAATAACGCCACATATTCTCGATAACAGCAGTTTTCCCCCCTGAAATCCACCAAAACTGAAGAAAAATCCAAGTGACTGTTCCTCGCAGCTGTGTGGCCTGGAGTTCACGGGGAAGCTGGCGTCCTGCAGACCCTATTCAGCACCTGCTTCAAAGGCAGGCGGGCCGGCTCCAGTGTGCGGGCCAGGTAGGGTGCCATTGTGCGCGCCCGGAGGATTAGCATCCAAGCTGCGGCCACCGGGCCCTGGTCTCCGCCTGCCACTCAGCCTAGCGGGGGCGGCTCAGACCAGCCGAGGTCACCGTCTCCAGCGTGGAGTGGACTGGGAAAGCGCCCTGAGAATGCGTGCCTTTCATGCAGCCATGGCGCGGGCTGGCGGCGCGGCAGGTGCCCCGGAGCATACCACGTCTGTTTGTGTTGGTGTCCCGTGGCTGACGACGAGATAATAGAGCTTTGAGATTTATCATTTTACTCTAAGAAAGACAACTGTATATACAATAATCCAGATGCGTACTTAGCTTCCATCTTTTCTTTGAAAACCATAAAGAAAACAGACCAATTTAGTTGCTGTTTCTATGTGTATATATTTGAGCAAAAAGCAAAGCCTACTGACTATTAACCATTTACAACCGTTGCTGGTCAGTGATACCCAAATTCTTGGGGAGGAGATACCTAGCGTTCAACACAATTTTTTTTTCAATGTTCAGGCATTTGTGTCAATAGGTTGCAGAAGGATTTACTGAATATACCCAACTGTCTTGAATATTGGGAGGTTTAGATAAAATCCACCCCCACCCCACCCAATGAGAATATTTTAAGGGTGAGGTAATGATGACGCAAAAAAATAACATTTTCAACTTGGGCAAATTAGAGAAAAATTAAGCTGTCCATGAGTTGTCATGACGACAAGGATGTTCTGTTGATGAACTGTCCTCATTGTCCAATCAGATAGTAGAGCTGAAGCTGGAGCATGAACAGGAGAAGACGCACCTATTACAGCAGCATCACGCGGAGAAGGAGAGCCTCGTCCGAGACCACGAACGGGAAGTCGGAAACCTGGAGAACAGGCTCCGCGCTGCCGACATGGAGCATGAACATCAAATCCAAGAGCTCCAGAAGCGAGACTCACAGGTAACTGCCAGTGATATTTGATGAGACGGGTATCCATTTTTAAACGGTCGTCCGCGTTTCATTTCATGTTTTCTTATTATTCTTGTTGATGAACTGTCCTCATTGTCCAATCAGATAGTAGAGCTGAAGCTGGAGCATGAACAGGAGAAGACGCACCTATTACAGCAGCATCACGCGGAGAAGGAGAGCCTCGTCCGAGACCACGAACGGGAAGTCGGAAACCTGGAGAACAGGCTCCGCGCTGCCGACATGGAGCATGAACATCAAATCCAAGAGCTCCAGAAGCGAGACTCACAGGTAACTGCCAGTGATATTTGATGAGACGGGTATCCATTTTTAAACGGTCGTCCGCGTTTCATTTCATGTTTTCTTATTATTCTTGTTGGTGCACGCTATTTGATCATTTGCAAAACTGACGTATAAATGTGATTTTTTTTTGTTTTCTCCCCACCCCCCCCTTTTTGGGGGGATGAATAAGGCTTTAACTACAGAAACCACAGGTAGCCAGATTAAAAATCCCATGGCGCGCTATAACTTGGCCCCTTTTTTATAATCTTGTCTCAGTGCCTTTCATGATGGATTTTTTTTAAGGTAGCTGCCCCTTCCCCCTCCCCTCAGCCTTAGCAAATCCCCAGGAAATGTATCAGCCTCACTCCTTGCTTTTTGTTTTAATCTCTGTAGGTAATCAAGCAGCTGTTTTAATACTTGCTTCTCCTTCCTAGTGTTGCTTTTTTCCTTTAGACTCTATATTTGATTAGATTACTGAGATGCTAATTGATAAAAATGCCTCCAGAGAAGGGCTGCTTCCCACCAGGTCTGCCGATTTCTCCTACATGCATATATACACGCCTCCCAGCCTCATCTCTGTCGTCCCTGTTGGAAGCCATTTGGCAGAATAACCCCCAGCTGTGGTAGCATTTGACTCTTCAAACTTACGGATGAAATGTGCACTGTCAGCATGGAAAATTATCTTTATAAATTTCAGATGAAAAAAAAATCTTATTGGGTGTGTTTCTTTGTGGTACGATACACTCTTTAGGGTATATATAATCAAAGGCCTTTAGTGCGTCCTCTTGGGGAGGGCGCTGTGAAATTTCATTAAAGAAAAATTGAAGAGCAATTGGTAACAATAAAAAGATAATTTTCTCTTCTAACAGAACCATATCATCCACGAGGTCTAAATACCCCTTTCCCACTGAAATCTCACCATATTATCCACACCTCTCACAAGCTTCTCCCCAGATACATTCCTCCCCAAATAATATAATTTTTAAGCAAATGAGATAGACCTTCTACTTGTTTGAAGATGTGTTTAAACAATTTTATAATTATCTGAACGTACAAATTCTACTGATTAAGGTGTTAGAACGCGAGTCGAGGCGGGAGGCAGGAGGCAAGGACAGGACTTGCTGGTCGCTTTTATTTGACCTTGAGTTGTCTTCGTTCGGATACGATGGAGGCAATA
>SJYC01052751.1:0-26821 GCA_006408675.1 Madoqua kirkii | reverse complement strand
TTTTATAATTATCTGAACGTACAAATTCTACTGATTAAGGTGTTAGAACGCGAGTCGAGGCGGGAGGCAGGAGGCAAGGACAGGACTTGCTGGTCGCTTTTATTTGACCTTGAGTTGTCTTCGTTCGGATAACGATGGAGGCAATATGAATATTCTCAGCACAGGCTTTTTTTGGCCAATAATATGGATTTCTAGGAAAATGAGGCGAGTTTGTTTTGTGGGCTTTGTTCCCTAAGAGGTGGTCGTGGTAGCAGCCGTGGGACCAGCATAGGCAGGTGGCTCCTGTGAAACCAACCCGTGTTTCTGCCCCTGACCTCGTTAAGCCTCCGTGGGAGGGTCAGCCGTGCTGTTCATTAAGGTGGTTTCCTCAGTTACACTCTCCTTCGAAGGTGATTCCGAGCCTTACCATTGTCTTCTCTGAGAAGGTGTTTGAGTTCCGAGTTAGCGTAGGGTCTGTTTGCATGGTAGAGTAATTGATACACTGAAACACATTAATTTATCCAACTTCTAACTATCTTCGTGGTGTTGTGGTGTTGTGGAAAGCCGACACAAGCGGAGGCCAAATTTAGAGGGAATCTTTGTGGTTTTGGTATGTCCTATCTACCAGGTGTAGGGTGCGGTTCATTCAGTGACAACAAAAGGGAGATTTTCGAATCATTAGATATAATTAAGCCATGGGGAGAGTCTAATAATGTCATCAATTGAATTTCTTCTTACTGAAATATTAATCTGACCTCCTCAAACACTCTAGCATATGACTGTATTTCTCACATTTTCTGTCTTTCTTGGAATAATTGGAATGCTATCCCAGGTATGCAAGGGAGCAATGGAAATGTAGGCTAAATGCATTCTGGATCAAAATGAAAAATGATTTTTCTGCAGAAGCTACACTAAATTGTTTTTAGAGAACATGTTTTTTAAAAATAAAAAAAACTCTTGTCAGTAAGCTACATTTTAAAACATCTAATCATATATATACCAAAATGTTAACTTGCATGCATTTTTGGCTATTTATTGGGGCTATTAATTCAGTTTCCTCAGGTAAGTCCTAAATTTTCCAAATATATCTTTTCATGATTGTGGTCTAAATAATGTGTAATACTTTATAGGTTCTGAGTTACATTTATAAATTTCAAAAAAAGCCCAAAGTGCCGTATGTTGTAAGAAATAGCAGATGCTCTTTCAAAATGGCCGCCCCAGGTTTGGAGCGGGAGCCGCCGGCGTCCTGCCTGCGGCCAGGGAGGCGCTGGACGCTCAGCTCAGGTCGGCAGCTGTGGAGGCCATTTTGCAAAAAGGACAGGTTGGAACCTTAACCGAGAGCACGCTGGGGATTATCTGTTTGGGGCTCTGCGGCTTTGTCTGCTGCTTTTCATCCATCAGATTCTTGAATGCAATGTACTAAAAAAATCTACTTTAGGCTCCTTTTGAACATGTAATACGTTGTGTACTAATAAGAAAACCAGTGTTAAAAAGCACAAACATCTGCCTCAAGGTGAACCGTGACAACCGGGAGCTCCTTTCATGAAGGTGCTGTATAATTATTAGAAGTGTGTTGTTATTCTAGCAATTTCTGTTTTATAGAGAAACGACAAGATGCAGTAATACCATTGAGGATAGTTAACCTTCTCTCATTTTGTCTGGTGCATTGAGCTAATTATGCTGTGCGTGTATTTTTATTGTAATCCCTTGGTTTTCAGTGATGGGCTAGTTTATGTTGTGATACTTACATTTGCTAAAATGCACACTGTCTTCCCCCCTCGTATAAGATGGTCAGTCTGGGATGTCCCTGAGGGACATCGGTAGATGTCAAGACAGACAGAAATTCACACCCTCATTAGCAAATAGCTCTCACTTGCCACATCCCACTTACTGAAGGTCCTCTGGTGACTGATTTGCTTGATGCCATCATATTTTTTGATATAAAGGTGAGGCATAGTTTTGTTGCGATCATCTTAGGAGAGCTTTGTCTAACGTGGTAGTCCTCATGTAATCCTTGTTTTGCTTTTAAACTGCAGTGTGGTAAAAGAATGTCTGCAGTTTGCCCCTTGAAATTGAGGGAAAGCAGAACATAGATTCCTTGATCCCGTGGCGTGCCTTTAGTACCTGGAACCACTCAAGGATTGCCTGATCTCTGAGCTTTGCTGCCCAAGCGAACGGTGTGCCTGAGCCCGCAGAGACCTCCCAGAGCGCCTTCGTGGCGAGCCCAGGGGGTGTCGCCCTCTGGGGACAGCTGTCGAGGTGCAGGCATGAGAGGGGTGCGGGTGGCGCGGAGGCCGCTGGGCGCCGCCACGTGCAGCCTGCAGAGCAGACCCCGGGGATCGAGTCGAGCCTGACCCTGGCATCCTCATGTCTTTGTGACTCCCTGAACTGAGAACTGTGGTTGTAAGAGGCACAATTTTTCGTAGAAGACAGAATGTCTGGATTTTGCCGTATTGACTCAGTAAGTGGCTACTTGATATTGCTGATTCTAAAATGTGCGGGTTTTAGATCTCTTCTTTCTCTCTTCTACTTTAAAAAGTTTTCCAAAAAAGATATTTATGGTAGACATTTTTGACAATTATATCTTAATAATTCCTTGGTTTTCAGCAGTGGGCTACTTTACGTTGTGATACTCACATTTGCTAAAATGCACAGTCTTCCCCCTTGTATAAGATGTTTAGTCTGGTATGTCCCTGAGGGCATAACACGTTAGAAAAAGAAAAGACCTTCCTATCAGTAGATGTCGTTTATAAACTGGGGCGCCCGCATGTGTGCGGTGCATTCAGCCTGGGCTACTTATTATTCTTCAATGGTTATCCTAAGGGTGACTTCAACAGCGCCTGTGTTCTAGGCATTATTGTTGAACCTGTATGTGGTCTCTGGGCTTGGAGGGGGCTGCCACTTTCTCTATTGAAAACATTTGATTCTAATTTCTTTGTATTCCAAGCACTTTCAAAAAGGATTTGAGGCAGCATTTTATGATAAACACATTATACAGGTGAAATATAGCTGAAAATAATAATTAAGCAATAAATGATATTAACCACATCAGAAAATCTGTGCTTTTAAAGAACATGTTCCACCTAAGTACAAGTTTTAGTTCAGAGCTTGCTGGAAGCTGCAGTGAAGAGGGCAACATAGCGAATCGTGTGAGCCGAAGGATCTAATGTAAGAGATCCCACCAGCTCGTTATTTTCTAGCGCTCAGTTCTGAGAGAAATTTAAGATATAGGGCTTAATATAAAAGGTACTGGCCAGTATAATTGATGACGCTCCGTAGGTGTTAAAACATTTGGGAAAAAAACCCAGTGGGAAAACCTTAAGATTCTTTAACTACTTTCACAAAATGTAATTAGCAGGCTTATTTTAATGTGCCAGATTTTCATTTTAATTTATGGATAATGTCATTATCCTCAACATCAAAAAACACAGCTGCTTTGAGATATCCAATTTTATAGATACTATGAATCATAAGAAAGCATATTTTAAGTTACAAGCTTAAAAATTTCTATACTGTCACTACGTGACTATTCCAGAAACCCTTATAAAGCATCATTAGGGGGTTAAAATTAGAAACTTGGCTGAAATTGAAAACGCTTTAAAGGTCAGTGCCCTGATGTTAATTTCCAGGTGTGTGGCTCTCTTCCTTACACCTGATTCTCCTGTCCTCTGAATTGATACCGTGGAAAACTGTAATAAGTGATAAATCAAAGGGCAGCGTGGTCCAGGAGCACAGGGTCTTTGCACCTGCGCTGAAATAGCTCACTCCCTACCTGCCTGACCAAAGCGGAGTCTCATCAGTGGCACTGCCTCACTGATGCCATCGGCTTTGTCTCGCGGCGGCAGGTATGTTTATTCCTTTGGGTCAGACTGGACTCTGGGCTGGCTGCCCAGACAGACCAAATCGCGCCAGCCATCCGCCCAGCCCTGTGACGCGGCTGCGGCTGCGCGTGCCACCCCAGCCCCGTGCGCCCCTCCTCTCCTCGGGGATGCGCAGCCACCTCAGGGGCCCGGGGCTCAGCGTGCATGCCCACACAGCTGTCTCTTATACACATCTTGAGGCGAGTTTGTTTTGTGGGCTTTGTTCCCTAAGAGGTGGTCGTGGTAGCAGCCGTGGGACCAGCATAGGCAGGTGGCTCCTGTGAAACCAACCCGTGTTTCTGCCCCTGACCTCGTTAGAGCCTCCGTGGGAGGGTCAGCCGTGCTGTTCATTAAGGTGGTTTCCTCAGTTACACTCTCCTTCGAAGGTGATTCCGAGCCTTACCATTGTCTTCTCTGAGAAGGTGTTTGAGTTCCGAGTTAGCGTAGGGTCTGTTTGCATGGTAGAGTAATTGATACACTGAAACACATTAATTTATCCAACTTCTAACTATCTTCGTGGTGTTGTGGTGTTGTGGAAAGCCGACACAAGCGGAGGCCAAATTTAGAGGGAATCTTTGTGGTTTTGGTATGTCCTATCTACCAGGTGTAGGGTGCGGTTCATTCAGTGACAACAAAAGGGAGATTTTCGAATCATTAGATATAATTAAGCCATGGGGAGAGTCTAATAATGTCATCAATTGAATTTCTTCTTACTGAAATATTAATCTGACCTCCTCAAACACTGTAGCATATGACTGTATTTCTCACATTTTCTGTCTTTCTTGGAATAATTGGAATGCTATCCCAGGTATGCAAGGGAGCAATGGAAATGTAGGCTAAATGCATTCTGGATCAAAATGAAAAATGATTTTTCTGCAGAAGCTACACTAAATTGTTTTTAGAGAACATGTTTTTTAAAAATAAAAAAAACTCTTGTCAGTAAGCTACATTTTAAAACATCTAATCATATATATACCAAAATGTTAACTTGCATGCATTTTTGGCTATTTATTGGGGCTATTAATTCAGTTTCCTCAGGTAAGTCCTAAATTTTCCAAATATATCTTTTCATGATTGTGGTCTAAATAATGTGTAATACTTTATAGGTTCTGAGTTACATTTATAAATTTCAAAAAAAGCCCAAAGTGCTGTATGTTGTAAGAAATAGCAGGTGCTCTTTCAAAATGGCCGCCCCAGGTTTGGAGCGGGAGCCGCCGGCGTCCTGCCTGCGGCCAGGGAGGCGCTGGACGCTCAGCTCAGGTCGGCAGCTGTGGAGGCCATTTTGCAAAAAGGACAGGTTGGAACCTTAACCGAGAGCACGCTGGGGATTATCTGTTTGGATCTCTGCGGCTTTGTCTGCTGCTTTTCATCCATCAGATTCTTGAATGCAATGTACTAAAAAAATCTACTTTAGGCTCCTTTTGAACATGTAATACGTTGTGTACTAATAAGAAAACCAGTGTTAAAAAGCACAAACATCTGCCTCAAGGTGAACCGTGACAACCGGGAGCTCCTTTCATGAAGGTGCTGTATAATTATTAGAAGTGTGTTGTTATTCTAGCAATTTCTGTTTTATAGAGAAACGACAAGATGCAGTAATACCATTGAGGATAGTTAACCTTCTCTCATTTTGTCTGGTGCATTGAGCTAATTATGCTGTGCGTGTATTTTTATTGTAATCCCTTGGTTTTCAGTGATGGGCTAGTTTATGTTGTGATACTTACATTTGCTAAAATGCACACTGTCTTCCCCCCTCGTATAAGATGGTCAGTCTGGGATGTCCCTGAGGGACATCGGTAGATGTCAAGACAGACAGAAATTCACACCCTCATTAGCAAATAGCTCTCACTTGCCACATCCCACTTACTGAAGGTCCTCTGGTGACTGATTTGCTTGATGCCATCATATTTTTTGATATAAAGGTGAGGCATAGTTTTGTTGCGATCATCTTAGGAGAGCTTTGTCTAACGTGGTAGTCCTCATGTAATCCTTGTTTTGCTTTTAAACTGCAGTGTGGTAAAAGAATGTCTGCAGTTTGCCCCTTGAAATTGAGGGAAAGCAGAACATAGATTCCTTGATCCCGTGGCGTGCCTTTAGTACCTGGAACCACTCAAGGATTGCCTGATCTCTGAGCTTTGCTGCCCAAGCGAACGGTGTGCCTGAGCCCGCAGAGACCTCCCAGAGCGCCTTCGTGGCGAGCCCAGGGGGTGTCGCCCTCTGGGGACAGCTGTCGAGGTGCAGGCATGAGAGGGGTGCGGGTGGCGCGGAGGCCGCTGGGCGCCGCCACGTGCAGCCTGCAGAGCAGACCCCGGGGATCGAGTCGAGCCTGACCCTGGCATCCTCATGTCTTTGTGACTCCCTGAACTGAGAACTGTGGTTGTAAGAGGCACAATTTTTCGTAGAAGACAGAACGTCTGGATTTTGCCGTATTGACTCAGTAAGTGGCTACTTGATATTGCTGATTCTAAAATGTGCGGGTTTTAGATCTCTTCTTTCTCTCTTCTACTTTAAAAAGTTTTCCAAAAAAGATATTTATGGTAGACATTTTTGACAATTATATCTTAATAATTCCTTGGTTTTCAGCAGTGGGCTACTTTACGTTGTGATACTCACATTTGCTAAAATGCACAGTCTTCCCCCTTGTGTAAGATGTTTAGTCTGGTATGTCCCTGAGGGCGTAACACGTTAGAAAAAGAAAAGACCTTCCTATCAGTAGATGTCGTTTATAAACTGGGGCGCCCGCATGTGTGCGGTGCATTCAGCCTGGGCTACTTATTATTCTTCAATGGTTATCCTAAGGGTGACTTCAACAGCGCCTGTGTTCTAGGCATTATTGTTGAACCTGTATGTGGTCTCTGGGCTTGGAGGGGGCTGCCACTTTCTCTATTGAAAACATTTGATTCTAATTTCTTTGTATTCCAAGCACTTTCAAAAAGGATTTGAGGCAGCATTTTATGATAAACACATTATACAGGTGAAATATAGCTGAAAATAATAATTAAGCAATAAATGATATTAACCACATCAGAAAATCTGTGCTTTTAAAGAACATGTTCCACCTAAGTACAAGTTTTAGTTCAGAGCTTGCTGGAAGCTGCAGTGAAGAGGGCAACATAGCGAATCGTGTGAGCCGAAGGATCTAATGTAAGAGATCCCACCAGCTCGTTATTTTCTAGCGCTCAGTTCTGAGAGAAATTTAAGATATAGGGCTTAATATAAAAGGTACTGGCCAGTATAATTGATGACGCTCCGTAGGTGTTAAAACATTTGGGAAAAAAACCCAGTGGGAAAACCTTAAGATTCTTTAACTACTTTCACAAAATGTAATTAGCAGGCTTATTTTAATGTGCCAGATTTTCATTTTAATTTATGGATAATGTCATTATCCTCAACATCAAAAAACACAGCTGCTTTGAGATATCCAATTTTATAGATGTTATGAATCATAAGAAAGCATATTTTAAGTTACAAGCTTAAAAATTTCTATACTGTCACTACATGACTATTCCAGAAACCCTTATAAAGCATCGTTAGGGGGTTAAAAATAGAAACTTGGCTGAAATTGAAAACGCTTTAAAGGTCAGTGCCCTGATGTTAATTTCCAGGTGTGTGGCTCTCTTCCTTACACCTGATTCTCCTGTCCTCTGAATTGATACCGTGGAAAACTGTAATAAGTGATAAATCAAAGGGCAGCGTGGTCCAGGAGCACAGGGTCTTTGCACCTGCGCTGAAATAGCTCACTCCCTACCTGCCTGACCAAAGCGGAGTCTCATCAGTGGCACTGCCTCACTGATGCCATCGGCTTTGTCTCGCGGCGGCAGGTATGTTTATTCCTTTGGGTCAGACTGGACTCTGGGCTGGCTGCCCAGACAGACCAAATCGCGCCAGCCATCCGCCCAGCCCTGTGACGCGGCTGCGGCTGCGCGTGCCACCCCAGCCCCGTGCGCCCCTCCTCTCCTCGGGGATGCGCAGCCACCTCAGGGGCCCGGGGCTCAGCGTGCATGCCCACACAGAGTGCCGGTCCCTGATGCACACGCCACGTGTGCGGGGGCAGAGGCAGGGCCCTCTGGGCTTAATCGTGCAGCAAGTTTGCTCTGCTGCGGACGGCATGCTCAGTGCAGGCATCAGAGGCTCTGGCGGGAAAACGCTTTTAACAATTCTCTTCATTTTGCAAAAAGAAAAGAAAGCTTTTTTTAAGTAGACTTGGGATAAAACCACATGCTAAAATTTTCCTCTTTTTTAACATAAAGCTTTATAGTATTATTGAAATACTTTATTTAAGATAGCTGAGGAACCTTCGGTGCTTGTTTAAGATATAAATAGAGGTTTTCCCAACTAAGCCATGTTTAAAAGCCTATGGGCGATGTATTCTTTTTCTGATGCCAAAAACTCAGTAGGACAAAGATCCTTCTTATATTCAGAAACAGATGCATTGGGAAGATCTCATCTTATTAACGTCCAGTGGTGAGGAGCCTAAGACTACGGCTGTGGACTAATAAGGTCTTTGCACCAGTGCACTGTTATACGTGTCACCGTGGGCAAGAATGCTATTCCTTAGGTGCTTAATTAGGAGAGAATAGGGAAAGATGCCATTTCAAGTAAAGCTACATTTTTGGGAGATCACCAGCTTTTTTTTAAATAAGAATTCTAAAATTCTATAATTATTTTCATCTTAAAGCACAAAAGTAGCCTATATACCTATAATTAAACTATATAAATCATTCAACTTGTTTTTCATTGTGAAGAAAAGTATATTAAGTTTAAAAAACAAAGACAGGTTGAGACAAGGAAAGTGATTTCTCTAAGAATGATCCACTTATCATAGCGTTACACAGTGAATCTCCAATCCTGTGCATGTTTTAAAACTGTGGCAGTTACCATGGAAACCACATTGTATGGCATGCGGTCCACTGTTAGATAAAGAATATTCCTTTTCAAGACAAACCTCCAAATAGTAACATATAAAGTATTCCCTTTGCATTAATGACTTTATATCATCAATAATGGTTGCTTTAAAAAATCTGCCCTTTGTTCTCATTATACGTACTGGCTTTTTAAAGAGGTATATAAATTGTTCCTGAAGAATAGTAATTAAATGCTTGAGATATTTACAGTGGCACATCTAAGGTGCCTGCTGTGCGGTGGTGAAAGTGGGTGGTTTCGCGGGAGCACAGTCCGCACTCACGGCCTGCTCCGACAGATGGAAGCTTGGGAGCACACCGAGCGTCTGCATCTCAGAGTGGGGTCGTCTAAAGAGACGGCTGCATCCAGTTATTGGCGTTTTATACATAAAGAACCTGTGTGGTTCCAAGGTCGTCATCTTGCCCAAGGTCACAGGGTTAGCAGACCAGAGCTTCTTGACCTTAATTCAGTGCTCTTTCTTCATCTCACAGCCTCTTCGAAGGCAGGGTTGGATTTCTGGAGAGCCTTGGGCGTGGAGAAAGGGAGAGTCCTGTGACTCCACCGGGCACGGCAGACGCAGGGACCTCTGTTCCCGGCCGCCACTGGCATCTTCATTTCCCTTTCTCTCGGTGGTTTGTTGCACTTGACGCTGCTGCAGAGCCGTAACTAGTCAGCAGTGCCTCCTGGAACACAGAATCTTTACGCTCGTGTGCATTTTAACAGCTGCCTTAACAACACATATTCATCGTATGTTTCCTGTGCACCAAGCTCTCTGCTTGGTCCTTTCCACTGCATTCTCTCATTCAGCCCTCCAGCCCCCCACGAGGAGTAAATTTCCTGTTTGGAAGTGGTTTTGACCTTCTTACCTACGTCAGAAAGTGTATTTCCCTTTACTGATGAGGGCAGATTCTGAAAGCCCAGCGAGGCGCCCCCGGGGACATGCCTGTAGCGTCGCGGGGCTCACAGCCAGGCCCTGCCCACTCACTGCTCGTGGAGGCGCCCACTGTCTCTGAATCCTATGTGTCCTCTCACTGTATTTTCAGTTTGGGGCTGTTAATAGGTTGCTAGATTTAAAGCACTGACTGCCGTAACTCAGGCTGTGCAAACCCAAGCCGGCCTTAGCCAGTGGCTTCAGCCTTGCTCCAGAGTCACAGCCAGGCCACGTCTCCCATCTGAGCCTCGGGCGGCTCTGAAGAGATGTGCGTTTCTTAGTATTTTATTTGGAATAGAAATACTTCCCACAAATTTTAGAACTTGTAGGATGGAAAAATGACTATTTTTTTGAAATGGGTTCACTTTTGGTTTCCACATTATTACTGAAATAAGACGGTATGTCCAGTGTAAGAATCCAGCAGGCTTGCATCTCCTGGCACCTACCAATCCTTATAACAAGTTGCCTGGGAATTTACATCTAATTCTGGCGAAATACAATTGGTTGTGAATGGTTTCCTATAGATAATTATCTGTTATATGCACATACTAATTTGAAATATTAGATGTGATTCACACCTTTCAGTGGAGTGGTTTTTCACCTCTCAAGCCTTCAGTGTTTGCATTTTTCCCATAAAGGAATCCGTGTAAGGATCCTGTTACACAGCAGCGCTAGTCAAGGCCTTCCAAGAAGTGAGGTCGAGCTGGTTTAGGAAGTTCAAATCTGGAGACTTTCCTGATAGAAATGCAAGGAGCAATTAGAAAGCGTGTTTTGTTTAGAATCTTCAAAAGCAATTTATGTTGATGCAGTTTGAGCTGACTTGTAGAGTAATTTTGGTCAAAATGAAAGGTTTTCAGTTTCTGTTTTTCTTTTAATACATAGAATAGTCCCGCAATGACGGCTATTCCGCATCGGGAAGTTGGTTCCCATCGGGTCATTTTTCGTGCGCTGCCCGCGCGTCTGCTCGCCTCCGTGCAGTGAAATCACTGGGGGACCAGCGGGCGCAGCGCTCCTCTTCCTGAGCTCTCGGAAAAGTCATCCTTGGGTTTCCGACTCAGTTCCCTAAGAGACATCCCTGACGTCTTCGCTTGTAGATTTGAGGTAATTTTTTGTGATGGGGAGGCTGAAGGCAGTGCAGGGAATGGCTGGCCGAACGGTGATGTCATGCCGTGCTGGAAGAGCCGCAGACCAGAGCTCCGGGCGCCAGCGCCGAGTCTTCATTCAGGGCTGTGCAGTGCAGAGGATGTTGAACACCTGAGCTTTTTCCCGAGAAAAATAACAAACATTTCTGCTGGGAGATCGTACACTCCTGTTTGAGGAGGCAAGCATTCTAATAGCCTGTTTTCAAATTTCTTAAGTATTTATGGAAAGGAAACCTCTGAAAAATATTGTCATTAGAAGGAAACTTTAGGATAATGAAAAGTGGTTTCATTGAGACCTAATTGGTGGATTAATGTGGACCTTTGCAATATTTTTCCATCGAAACAAGTATTAGGATTTAGTGAAAATTATTTTTCGTCACTTGTTCTAACAGTTATTTTAAGCTGTTGCCCAACCTCTCGAGTACTTTTGGATATTTGTGTCCTGAGACGTTGGGGAAAGACCCCAAGAAATCATAAACAAGCAGTACACAGTAAGACCTGCAGGGTTTGAAAACGTGTGTTGTTTTGCCCTTTTATTTGGACTTGTTTTTTCTTGGGTATGAAGTCAAAGCCTGAAGGCAATATTTGAGAATGAGTTGATGGTGTCCTCAGACAATGAGGTTTGCTGAAGTGTGTGGCCTGGGCCTGCAGTCTCTTTCCCTGTCAGTGGGGGCAGCTCCAGCGCTGCAGTGGTTTCAGGGTGTGTGTGTGAGTGTGTGTGTGTGAGTGTGTCTGTGTGTGTGAGTGTGTCTGTGTGTGTGAGTGTGTCTGTGAGTGTGTGTGTCTGTGAGTGTGAGTGTGTCTGTGAGTGTGTGTCTGTGTGTGTGTGTGTCTCTGTGTGAATATGTGAGTGTGGTTGAGTGTGTGGGTCTGTGTGTGTCTGTGAGTGTGAGTGAATGTGTGTGTGTGTATGACTGTGAGTGTGTGTGTGTGTCTCTGTGTGTGAATATGTGAGTGTGGGTGAGTGTGTGGGTCTGTGTGAGTGTGAGTGTGTCTGAGTGTGAGTGAATGTGTGTGTGTGACTCTATGTGTGAGTGTGTGTGTGTGTATATACCACTGATATTATTACTCTGTGGTACAGAGGAGCTATCAGTGAACACGGACAGTGGTCCAGCCAGACCTAGCATCTTAAAACAAGGCAATTTTCCAGTAAGGACTTAAAAGTTGTAGGTCTTAAAAAGGTTAAAATTAAACTGGTGATTCATTCATCTTAAGCTTACTCCTTAAGTGAGTATTTATTAATGCAGCAAACCCCAGACCCCTAGGGTCAAGTGGGACCTTTTTCACTGTGTTATTTGCAAAGATGTCATTTAACACACAGAAGGCACGTGTTCACCAAATGCTTCCGGAAAAGCTGGCTTTTGTCGCGGAAACGTTGTTCTCCCTTCTGGGGCCCGGTTCACAGCAGGTCGAGATACGGCGACACTGGCGTGTGCAGGGATGAAGGGAGCTGGGGTGGAGAGCTCTGGTTCTTCGTTTGCTCAGAAATTACTGCCAAAGCTGGTGTAGGAGGAGCCCCGCGTCCCAGGCGGTGGCGAGCCCGGCCCGGAAGCCAGCCGTGGCGAGCGCCGGCTCACACTGCGGAGTGAGGGGTGGCTTAGGGCGCGCTCACCTCCCCATCTCGTTCAGTGACGCGCAGCAGACGCCGCAGTCTGTTGCCGCCAAGTCGGTGCTCCTTAGGAGAGTACACAACCGACTTGAGACAGACAGCCGGGGGACTTGCTGTGTGACTCGGGGGCCACGGACTGGCGCTCTGTGACCGTGGCGGGGGCAGGGAGGGTGGGAGGGGACACGCGTGTGTGCTGTTCTCAGCCGCTCGGTCGTGTCCGACTCTGTGCGACTCCATGGGCTGGAGCCCGCCTGGCTCCTCTGTCCGTGGGGTTCTCCAGCCCAGAACACTGGAGTGGCTTGCCATGCGCTCCTCCAGGCCATCTTCCCAACCCAGGGATCAAACCCAGGTCTCCTGCACTGCAGGTGGACTCTTTACCATCTGAGCCTCCGGGAAGCCCAGGAGTTCCAGGATGGGTCAGCTATCCCTCTGCCAGGGGATCTTTCTGACCCAGGAATCGAACTGGGGTCTCTTGCGATGCAGGCGGATTCTTTACCAGTTGAGCCTCCAGGGAAGCCTGGAGACGTGTGTGCCTGTGGCTGATCTGTTGAGGAATGGCAGAAACCAGCACAACGCTGTAAGGCAGCTATCTTTCAACTGAAAATAAATGACTCAGAAAGAAGGTCACTTCAGAAAGAGGAGCAGTGGAGGCAACCTTCTCATGGAAACCGTCGTTGTTGACCGTCCTGATTGCGTTTTGAAATCTCATTGTTCCATGTTGATCCTGACAAAATGGAACCCTGTGACTGGAACATTTTTGAATTGTGACACTTGGATAAATCAAATTAGCGTCCACATCCGTCTTCCTGTCTGTCAGAATCAGGCAGGATTATGTATATGGCGTCGCCTTATGCCGAACCAAAGCCTCGGCAGAGGCTTTCTGAGTGCGGTTCTGTGCAGGCCCTGGGGATGGGGTGGACACTTGAGGAGGGCTTGCCCCGTGAATGATGCCTTTTATGTTGGGTTTGCCTTTGCACGTGACTGGAAGACAAGAGGACTCCTTTGGGCGATAGGCGACACACTCTGCCCCCTGCTTCTCAACGGCCCCTGCGGCTGCTGTGGGGGGTCCTGCGTGTCTGTGCCACGCGTCCTGAGTCAGGCGGGCGTGCTGGCGGGCGTGGTGGGGGTTGAGGGAAGGAGGGCTGCTTAGGGCTCCGGTTTGAGTAGCTAACTAGATGAGATGTGATGGTCGGATAGCGTCACCAACTCAGTGGACGTGAACTGAGCAGACGCTGGCAGATAGTGAGGGACAGGGAGGTCTGACGGGCTGCAACCCATGGCGTCGCAAATAGAGACGGCTTAGCGACTGAGCAGCACAGCTAATAGATAAGGTGTCAGGCAGGAGGGCCATGAGGAGGGTGTGAAGGCAGGAGCTGTGCCGTTGCCGGGCCAGGGCTGAGCTGCACCTTAAACGTCCAGATGGAGAGGCGTCCGGCGAGCTGGAAGTGCAGGTAGAGATTCCAGAAACACGTATTTGGACGTCACTGACACATGGATAACAAAGCAGGGCCTGGAGGCAGCGATCGCGTCCTTACTGGACGTGCATCAGAGATGCTGCCCATGGCAGTCTCGCCCACCCGCTGGCGTGTGAGCCTGAGTCGCCACTTCGCGTCTCTGCGGGTCTCACCCCGCGTCCAGAGTCCCACAGGGTCAGTCATGTCACCTGCGAGCCCCTGCTGCGTGCCGGCACTGGGTCGACGGGGCATGTTGACCACAGCGTGCCCTGCTCACCGTCTGTGGACACACAGGGCCGTGTGCGTCCTCATGATGGGGAGGGGAGCCCAAGGGGACCCCAGGACAGAGGGGCCGCTGAGGACAGGGCCCGGCTGCGTGGGGCAGAGATGCGGAAAGCCCATCGGCGGGACAGTGCCTGGCCCGCAGTCTCCACGAGGGCACCTTCTGCCGATGCCACCCTGGTCGGCTGGGGAGCTGCTCCGGTCCTCCTGGCCCTTGGCTGCCCCTCCGGGGGGTGCTCCTTACCCTCCTGGCTTCCTGCTGCTCTCTGGAAACCTTGCCGACTTGCCTGCCACACCCGCCGTGCGGAGGACCTAGTAACGATACCAGTGTGGAAAGAGACAGACCTCAGGGCCACCTCGAGCAGGCCAGCAAAGAACAGTGAAGTGACAGAGGGCCCTGAGCCCTGTGTCGAGGAGGCGGAGCCTGGAGTTGGGGGACAGTGGCATCTGCGGGTGATCGAGAGGTCGCGGTCAGAGAGGCGGCCTGCGCACGGAGCGTTTTTAGTGAACGGAGACTCACTCTGCAGCTCAGAGCAGAAGGCGCCGTGTGGCCAGTGCCTGGGAAGGCTCTGCCGCGCGCTGAGCGGTCTGAGCAGGCCTCCCTGCACCCAGGCCCCAGCCGGGCTCACCCGCCCGTGCCTCCCATTTCTTTACCCCGTCGGGCACCTGGTGACCCGCCCTGGGTCCGTGTCAGGAGGCTGTGTGTGCCTGAAGGTGCCGGGAAGCCTCCAGAGGAAGGGAGATCTGAGCAGCAGGAGGGGAGGGGACGGTCAGCCTCGTCCTCTCACAAGGTCGTTCCCAGTCACCCAGCTCTTGTCAACGTGGAGTCCGTCACGGGGAAAAAGGGGGAGATCTAACAGTGGGGGGGCGTGTCCAGCAGCCCGGAGAGGAACGGGCACAGGAGGAGCACATCCTGCGGGGACATCGCTGGGCTGGGGCCGGGGACCCGGCATCCGGAGCGGTGGAGGGGGACGGCGCAGGGCCTGATTGGGGTGGGGTGGACTTCGCCCGCCCTGGGTCCTCCTCGGTTGCAGCGCCCAGGTGGTCGCTGGAACCCTGGGAGAGGAAACCGCCCCTCACCGGGACGCACCTGTCCTCGTGGGGACGCAGGGCAGCCTGCCTGCGAGGGCCACGGGCAGGTGGGTGCCGCTCCGTCCTCTGTTTGCCGGCCGCCCGCCCCTCCCCTGCCCATGCCCCTGCCTCGGCGCCTCATCTTCTGACTGAGGCTCGCAGGACCGGGCTGAGGTCAGCTTCCAGGGCGGACAGGTGTGTGCTCAGGGCCAGGTGTCCTGGCCGCCTGAGGGGCCTGCAGGTGAGATCCACAGACACGTCTGTCTAGAAAGAAGCATTTTCAACTGGACGGGACCTAGGTTTAAGTTTTCGTGTGTCTGATCATTTTGAGAAAGAGCACTGAGCAGGGTGTTTCGTGCCGCAGACGCTTTCTGGAGGACCCAGGTATTACGTCAGTTTTTACGGAAAGGACAGGCCACGCAGGGGCGTCATTGGAGGGCTGGGGTTTGAACCCAGACCATGTGACTTCAAGGCCTCTGAGCTCTCACAGCCCTGTGCCTGTTCCTGAGAGCGGTCATGGGCGAGCCCGTTCGTGGGAAAGCCTTTATCCCGCTGCTGTTCACCGCTGACTTGGGCTCAGCCTCCCTGAGCACCGTGAGGCCGTTTCACAGGACAAATCAGACTGACGTGTCGGCACGATCGGGAGCCCCCGCGCAGCCTCCCCAGCATTTTCCACGCAGCGTCCGGGCCTCTTTTCAGCAGCACTGACGTCATACTGCAGTTATGGCTGCCGTTCCCCCTAAGCAGCTCCTTCTCTTCTGAAACCCTGTGGCAGCCCGTGGTTGTTTAGATTGAGTGCAGGAATGTTTTTAAGCATTAATTTGGTTTGACATGACTTGGTGCACAAATTAATTATTCAAGCACATATTGTTCCATGTACATGAAAAGAATGGAACTGTAGTGAATCGGGTTCTGACGACCACATGTGCCTCGCAACGTTACCAGCAACAGACTATTAGGAGAACAAAAGCTGGCAACATGTCCTAGCTCTGGATTTGGCCAGTCCCACAAAATTAGCATAAATATGTGCAGCGATCGTAGCATAGGGCCCTATTCTTATCTAGTTCTGAAAGAATGTGGGATAAACGATTCATTTAGCCGAGGATAAAAATATGTCTGCTATGCAGTTATAATCGTGTGTCATTAATCAGAAAATACTGCAGAAACTCTGACAAATTAAAAACACAAGGATGTGTCTGCAAGGGCTTTTTCAGCCGTCGCAAAGCTGCCTCACCTCTCAGGCGGCCCTTTAATGCAGCTCCTCGCTCCGCGTACAGACATCTTCAAAGGCTCTGACATCTGTCGGCCTTTGAACCACCATTAAAAAATATTATCCCATTTCCATTCTTTATGCCCATTTTTTTAATTATAGCCCTTCTTTCAAGTTGGGAACATGGTTGGTTTAAATGAGGCTGTCCTTTCGTTTTCAGCCACCCAGCTGCGGTTTGAATAAATTGATGTAGAATCAAAGGCGGGACTTTAAAGGGAGAAGGTTTGATGGACTTGGACTCCGAACCAGATGAGGTTTTATGATGAAAAGGGTTTAATCCCAGCACAGGCATTGCGTCTATCAGTTGAGCAGAACAAAGCAATTCATATATATAGGTTCACGAGAAATGATCTTTTTTTTTTTTTTAACGGCACAGATCTCTTCAGGACTTGCAAATGTGGCATTAGCTAATATTCAGAGAGCTGACTTCCTTTCATCCACAGAAGCCTGTGGTTACGGTACAGCTCTCGAGTTGGAAACAAGAGCGAGACACAGACTTGAGGCTGCGGCGTCTGATTTGTGCTCAGTGTAGATGTCACTGCGGGACAGGCTCGTGGGGACCCAGCCAGTTCAGCACATGGATAAACAGCTTCCTCATGTGGGTCCTCAGTCACGAACATCACCGGTTAATTAAGACAGCAGCCGCATGACTGTCAGCGAGATGCTTGGCTGATTGGTGTCGCTTAAGATTTGATGGGAAGGACTGAAGAGCAGCCTGTCTTCTGCTCCGTGTTCCTCTCGCAGGTTAACGTGCACAAGTGCACTGCAGGGGAGGGAAGTATGGTCGTTTAACTCTGTCCATTTATTGGAGAAAAAACAACATAACGTGAAAATGTGACTTAATTTGCATTCAAATATTTCCCCTCATCCGATTATTGATCTAAAAAAAAAATCCTTTCTGAAGGCAGATTTCCACATTGCCTTTGCTCAGTAAGCTCTTGAACGATAAATGTTATCTTGAGCCAAGTCATTGAGTAACCAGCTAAGTAGTTTAGGATAATTGCAACCCTAGAAGAGAGATCTAAGTCCACTTCAAAGTAAGAAGAGATTAAATGTTTTTCTAATAATGATTCAGAGTAAAGTTTACTTTTAATCCTTAGAAAGATTTCTTAAGATCACGTCCCCTGTTTCACGCTGCTGTGCAGTTGCTCAGTCACGACCGACCCTGGACCCCGTGACTGCAGCACGCCGGGCCTCCCCATCCTTCGCCGCCTCCCGGACTTTGCTCGGACTCACGTCCATTGACTCGGTGATGCCATCCGACCATCTCACCCTCTGTCACCCTCTTCTCCTCCTGCCTTCACTCTTTCCCAGCGTCAGGGTCTTTTCCAGTGAGTCAACTCTTTACATCAGGTGACCAAAGTACTGGGGCTTCAGCTTCAGTATCAGTCCTTCCAGTGAATATTCAGGGTTTACTTCCTTTAGGATTGATTGGTTTACATTAGAAATGTGCTATGATTTCCAGAGAAAAAAAATGGTCCTTCCATTTATTTAGAAGGTCTGGTGCCATTTAGTTGTACAGATTTGATCGTTCTGCACCGATTATTTTTCATTGTCTTCAAATATAATTTCTATTTTAAATTACAAGTTAATCTCCAAACCGCAGTTTGAAGAAATCCTGCACGTGTGTAGCTTTACTGCAGCAGCAGATGCTGGCTCGTGGAACAGCACCTTAATTCCTCTTTTCCTGCAGCCTGTGGTCTAGAATGTTCCCTGCGCCTTTCTTGCCTCCCGTTTCCTTTGGAGGAAACAAGGAATGGGCACGCTGATGCTGATTTGCCAGGAAGCACACTTCGCCCCGCCCAGCATATCTCTGCAGATTCCGGAGCTTACCCGGTTACTTGGAACAGGCTGGACCCCTCTTAGTGCACTCACCACCGTCTTCGCCCTGCAGCTCTGCTCTAGCTCCCCACCTTTTCGTCACGGGGGGGCCCGCCGGTCTTCCAGTGCTTGGAATCATGCATTGGTGGTTTTCGTCTCTGTACACATTCCTTTCGCTCCGACCTGCTGGATCCCGTCTCTGTCTCCTCAGTGAGTCTGGTTTTACCTGGACTCTCCCACTTTTCCATCTGAGCTTCTGATTTCTCCACCAGCTCCTCTAACTTACACTGTTGCAGTTTTCCACCCCCTTGCCTCTTAACTCTTCTGTTAAGCAACTTCTACATTTCAGTGGCCTTAAGTCGCAGCTCTATGCTAATGACCTCAGAGTTCCTTCTCTTCTCTCAGAGCTGGATTCAGATATCCAGCTGCCTTTTGGCGCCTGCTGTTAGCTCAGGACTGCCTCTGATGTCACATGTCCAGAACTGATACTTCACCCCCATCTTAGCACTTGTTATACACACAGAACGCACAAGTCAGAACTTGAGTGTCATCCTTGAATGGTTTACCCTCCTCTTAACCCATCAGTAAATCCTGCAGATTCAGCTCCCCAGACAGATCTAATCCCTTCATTCCCTCTACTGCCTTCGCTGCCTGAATCCAGGCCACGCCTTTCCTTCACCCAGACCTCCAGTTACCTCCTAACTGACACTCTTGCTTTCCTCCTGACACTCAGCACCCATAATGGTTGTCTTCAAAATATATTTTGGATTAGAAAGCCTCCCTGCCTAAATCCTTCAGTGGCTTGGTCCACGATGCCCCACATGACCTGGCCCTACTGTTACCTTCCCAAGACTTCCTCCCCTTGCTACCTGAACTCGAGCTGGCAGCTTCTTTTTAATTGCTGAAAAATACCAGACTTTTTCTAGGTTTCAGACGTTGACTGTTTATTGGAACTGTAAGGCTTTTGCTCTGGCCTTTTGTATGATTAGCTACTTCTCAATCTTTAGGTCTTAGCCCAGTTGATAACTCCTCAAATAGGATTTTCCTAGTGTCTCTATCTAAAAAGGGCTTCATCAAGAAACAAGAAAAATTTCAAATAAACAACCTAACCTATCACTAAAAGAATTAGAAAAAGAAGAAGCAAAGCCTAGAGTCAGCAGAAGGAAGGAAATAATAAAAATCAGAGAGAAAATAAATAAGGTAGAGATTTTAAAAAATAGTAGAAAAGATCAATAAAGCCAAGAGCTAATTTTTAGAGAGCACAAACAAAATCAACAGACCGCTAGCCAGGGTCATCAAGAAGAAAGCAGAGGACTCCAAATTAAACAAACAAACAAAAATAAAACAAGAAATTATAAAAGGGAAATAACAATCAATACCACAGAAATAAAGAAAAAATAAAACCTGCCAAAATTGAGTCAAGAAGTAGAGACTTTAAACAGACAAATTACTAGAAGTGAAATAGAATCTATAATTTTAAAAACTCTGTGCAAGCAAAAGTCCAGGTCTGGATGACTTCACTGGAACTTTCTACCCAACACACAAAGAACTTAGACCTTTCCTTCACAAACTCTCCCAAAAGACTGAAGAGGCAAAACCACTCCAAAAGCCTTCCATGAAGCCACCATCACCCTGAGACCAAAACAAGGCAAAGATACCACCAAAAAAAGAAAATTACAGGTCAGCATCTTTGATGAATATATATGCAGATATCCTCAAGAAAATATTAGCAAATCAAGTCTAGCAATACAAAAAAAAGGATCATATACCATGATCAAGTCAGATTCATTCCAGGGTTTCAAGGCTGATTCGGCATACCCAAATCAATCAGTGCAATAAACCATATCAACGAAGGAAAAGTCAAAAACCACATGACAATCTCAAGAGATGCAGAAAAAAATTTGATAAAATTCAACATCCACTTAGATTTTAAAAAACTCTTACCAAAGGGTTATAGAGGGAACACATCTCAACCTAATAAAAGCCGTTTATAACAGACTCACAGCCAACATGATATCAGCAGTGAAAGTGGAAAGCCTTCCTGCTAGACTCTGTAATAAGACAAGGATGCCCACTCTCACCACCTCTGTTCAACTTGCCATTGAAACAACCACAGCAATCAGACAAGAAAAAAAAAGTTATCCAAATTGGAAAGGAAAAGGTAAAATTGTCATTATTTGCAGATGACATGATACTGTATATAAAAACCCCTAAGGACTCTACACAAAAACTGCTAGAATTAATAATTGGACTCAGCAAGGTAGCAGAGTATAAGGTTAATATACAGAAAAGTGAAAATCACGCAGTAGGGTCCAACTCTTTGTGACCCCATGGACTGTATAGTCCATGGAGTTCTTCAGGCCAGAATACTGGAGTGGGTAGCCATTCCCTTCTCCAGGGCATCTTCCCAACCAGGAATCGAGCCCAGGTCTCCCGCACTGCAGGCAGATTCTTTACCAGCTGAGCCGCTAGAGAAGCCCAAGAACACCGGGTGGGTAGCCCATCCCTTCTCCAGGGGATCCTCCCAACCCAGGAATCAAACTGGGGTCTCCTGCATTGCAGGCGAAATCTTGACCAGTTGAGCCACCAAGGAATCCCCAATGTATAGAAGTCTGTTGCAGTTCTTTACAGTAAAAAAGAAATATCAGAAAGAGAAAATAAAGCAATCCTGTTTAAAATTGCATCAAAAAACTATGAGTAAACCTAACCAAAGAAGTGAAAAACTTATCTGCTGAGAACTATAAGACTGATAAAGAAAACGGAAGATGACTCAGAGAATGAAAAGATATTCCATGCTCTTGGATTAGAAGAATTAATGTTGTAAAAATGGCCATACTGTTGAAAGCAATCTACAGATAATGTGATCTCTATCAAGTTACCCATGATATTTTTCGCAGAATTAGAATACATAATTCTAAAATTTATGTGGAACCACGAAAGACCCAGAATTGCCAAAGCAATCCTAGGGAAAAAGAACAAAGCTGGAGGCACAGTCTTCTCAGATGTCAGGCAGCGCTACAGAGCTACAGTCATCAGAACATGTTATTGGCGCAAAACAGACATATGAGCAGAATACGGAGTCCGGAAAAACTAGCACACCTATTGTCAATTAACCTACAACGAAGGGCGAGAATATACAAGGAAGAACAGTGTCTCCAATAAGCAGTTATTGGGGAAGCTGGACAGCTTCATGTAAATCAGTGACGTTAGAATACTTACACCATGTTGAAAAGTGAACTTGAAATGTTAAACCTAAATACAAGACATGAGACCATAAAGCTAGGAGAGAACACAGGCGAAAAATTCTCAGACATAAAGTGTAGCAGTGTTTCCTTAGGTCGGTCTCCCAAGGCAAAAGAGAGAAAAGCAAAAATAAGCAAATGGAACCTAATTAAACGTATTAACTGTAGCACAGCAAAGGAAACCAGAAAAAAACCACCACCCACAGAAATGGGAGAAAATATTTGCAAACGATGCGAGTGATAAGGGCTCACTTTGCAAAATATGCAAACAGCTCATACAATTCAGTAGCAAAATCAAGCAACCCAACAACAGCAAAAACCAAACGGGCAGAAGACCGAAATGGAAGACGCAAAGACGGCCAGCAGCACGTGAGAGGGTGCTGAGCACCCCTGAGCATCAGGGAAATGCAAATCAAAGCCCAGTGAGACACTGCCTCACCCTGGGCAGAAAGGCCGTCGTCAAAAAATCTACGGACAGTAAGTGCTGGAGGGACGTGGAGGAAAAGGAGCCCTCCTGCTCTGTTGGTGGGGGTGTAAATTGGTGCGGTCACCACGCAGAACGGTATGGAGGGTCCTCCGAAAACTAAAAGGAGAGCCAGCACCTGATTTGGCAGCCTCACTTCCGGGCGTATATCTGGGAACGGTGTAAACGGTAATTCAGAAGGATGCACATGCACCAGCGTTCGCAGCAGCATTCTTCACGATAGCCAGGACACGCTGATGAACAGACGCGCAGCTGACAGGACGTGGCCCAGGCACGCATGTATTCCGTGCATACTCAGCTGTGGAAGGACTGAGATGCTGCCATTTGCAGCAACATGCATGGACCTAGAGACTGTCATACCAAGTGACGCGAGTGATGCTGAGATGAATATTACGATATCACTTACATGTGAAGAAAAATAGTGCGAATGAGTCCGTCTACACAACAGGAACAGACTCACAAACGCAGAAAACAAACTTGTGATTATCAAAGGGGAAAGCAAGGGGGAGGAGGGATAAATCAGGAGTGTGGGAGTCACAGATAGAAATAGTAGTTTTTATGTACGAACTACATTTGTATCTGTTAATTTACATTAATTTACTGTATAACAGGGAACAATATTCACTGTCTCTCAATAACCAACATTGGAAAATAATTAGAAATATATTTATGTTTATAACTGAACTAATTTGCTATATACCTAAAACTAATGCAAAATTATACATCAAATATGCATCTGGTAATAAAAGTAAATATATAAGTAAGGTTTTCTCTCTAAGCATGTTGTCTGTGCACTTCAGAGCAGCGTTCTCAGTCTATATTGCATAGCTGTTGAATTTCGCCTGTTCGCCCAGTGGACCGAAAAAGAGGCCCGCGTCCACTCTCCTCACTTCTGCATCTGCTGTTGCTCAGGCGCTAAGTCATGTCCAGCTCTGTGGCCCCATGAACTGCAGCACGCCAGGCCTCCCCGTCCTTCACTATCTCCCAGAGCTCGCTCAAACCCACGCCCATTGAGTCAGGGATGCCGTCCAGCCTGAGACGGTTGGATGAGATTCCTCTGCCACTTTCTTCTTTGCCAGCATCAGGGTCTCTCCCAGTGAGACAGTTCTTTGCATCAAGTGGACCAAGTATTGGAGCTTCAGCATCAGTCCTTCCAGTGAATATTCAGTGTTGATTTCCTTCAGAATTGACTGGTTCGACCTCTTGGCTGTCCAGGGGACTCCCAAGAGTCTTCTCCAGGGTCACAGTACGAAAGCATCCATTCTTCTGTATACCCTCTACTGAAAAGATTCTTGGACAGACCACGGCCCTGGCAAACGTTTGGGAACGTGCATGTTCAGTTTCAGTTCAGTTACACAGTCCTGTCTGACTCTTTGTGACCCCCTGAACTGCAGCACATGAGGCCTCCCGGTCCTTCACCAGCTCCGGAGCTTGCTCAGACTCATGTCCGTTGAGTCGGTGATGCCATCCAACCATCTCATCCTCTCACACCTTCTCCTCTTGCCTTCAGTCTTTCTCAGCATCAGAGTACTTTCCAGTGAGTCAGCTCTTCGCATCAGGTGGTCAAAGTATTGGAGCTTCAGCTTCAGCATCAGTCCTTCCAGTGACTATTCAGGACTGATTTCCTTTAGGATGGACTGGTTGGATCTCCTTGCAGTCCAAGGGACTCTCAAGTGAAAATGAAAGTAAAAGTCGTTCAGTCATGTCCAACTCTTTCTGACCTCATGGACTATACAGTCCACGGGATTCTCCAGGCCAGGGCACTGGAGTGGGTAGCCTTTCCCTTCTCCAGGGGATCTTCCCAGCCCAGGTCTCCCAAATTGCAGGCAGATTCTTTACCAGCTGAGCCACAGGGGAAGCTTTCACTTTCAGCTTTCTCACATCCACACACGACCACTGGAAAAACCATAGCTTTGATTAGACGGACCTTTGTTGACAAAGTCATGTCTCTGCTTTTTAATATGGTGCCTAGGTTGGTCATAGCTTTTCTTCCAAGGAGCAAGCGTCTTTTAATTTCATGACTGCAGCCACCGTCCATAGTGATTTTGGAGCCCAAGGAAAAAAAGTCTGCCACTGTTTCCATATTTTTTCATGTTAACGTGTGTTAGCAGAGGTCACTTCACGGATCAGTAGAGTTCTCACAGTTTCTAACATAAAATGACAAAAGTACGTGTCCAGGATCAGCCCGTAGTCACCGTAATGTCATTGTTGTTTCAAGTCTGTGTCTTCCAGAGGAGGAACTGTACCTGGTCTTTGCATCCGAACATCCTGCCAGGTGGCCTGGCTCCACGGCTGATGTTTAGCCAGTGAGCGAATGAACACAAGTCAGTAAGTGCAACTGTTTTGCAGAGATTGGTCCAGGTCTGGGCTTTGCTCGTCCTCATATAACCTTCAGATTTCCAAAATATGCAGCTAATATTTATTAAATCTCCAGATAGTGCTGACTTCAGAGAATCGGTTGCCACTTGGGTAATAATGATGAAAATTATAGAATGTCTATCCAGTATGTCTTTGACCACCTGATGCAAAAAACTGACTCATTTGAAAAGACCCTGATGCTGGGAAAGATTGAAGGTGGGAGAAGAAGAGGACCGCAGATGAGATGGTTGGATGGCATCACTGACTCAGTGTACGTGCGTTTGAGTAAACTCCAGGAGTTGGTGATGGATGGGGAGGCATGGTGTGCTGCAGTCCATGGGGTTGCAAAGAGTCTGAAGACATGACTGAATGACTGAACTGAACTAAACCGAGCCAGCGTAGACTGAAGGCGACCTTATTTCTAGGCACATTGTTGAAGATGCAAAAATAAACAGCACACGTGGTCCTCGGGGAGAAGACCGTGAGTGTGAGCATAAGCACAGAGCCCGACACAAAGTGGGGCTGGGGGGCGCGAAGGAGGCGCTAGCCGCCTGCCTGGGGGTGGCCGGTGGCCAGGCGGCGGCCCACCTCCCAGGCGAGCCCTTGGCCACTGCCCATGTCACGCCTTCTCCCAACTGCAGACAGCAATAATTTTCATCCTTTATTATTTCTTTAATGTTTTAAAGTAAATACAGAGTTATCTTTTCTCTGGATGGTGTCTCCCTGCAGCGGCTGCCATGTCCATAAGGGAGCGTTACCGTATTTAGTTGTTTGCTGGAAGCCACCCCAGCCAGCCCAGGGCTGAATCGTGCTGCTAGTTCCTGCGGCTGTAACAGTGTTCCTGCTATTTTAATGTTGCCTCCATAATTTATATTAACATCTTCCAGAGCTGGGGGTCAGTATGAAGAATGTCTTTAGTTTTCTGTCTCCTGGTAGCGGTCACTGAGGTCATATGGTTGTACCTCGAGGCAGCTTGGGCTTCCCTGGTGGCTCAGAAGTTAAAAGCGACCGCCTCCAGTGCAGGAGACTTGGGTTTGATCCCTGGGTCGGGAAGAGCCCCTGGAGAAGGGCATGGCTACCCACTCCAGCGTTCTTGCCTGGAGAGTCCCATGGACGGGGGAGCCTGGTGGGCTACAGGCCACAGGGTCTCAGCGAGTCGGACAAGACTGAGTGACTTCACAGAGGCAGCCTGGGTGTTTCTCTGGTCCGTAAAGGGGCTGCAGGGAGGAGAACCGAGTTTCTGTTGCTGTGCGGCCACTGCAAGGACAGGCGCGGGGTTTGCGTCAGGGCTCTGTGGGACCCCCACAGCGCTGGTTCTTTCTTCCACGCCCGGTGGGGCCAGTGTTCTAAATCAGGGCAGAGGAGCCACAGTCCGAGGTCATCTTCAGGAACTTCCCTAGCTCTTTTCCAGGCAACATATTAACTTGTAAGGGGGTAAAATAACGAGCCGGTGGTTTGAAGCTGCGTCTGATGGCCGAGGGGAGAACACACGCGCGCACACGCACGCGGAGCCTTTCTTCCGCTCCGCCTCTGAAGTTCGCGAGTGAAGCTGGCCGCGTGCGTTCTCATCAAAACGGCACAGAGGGGCGCAGTCACCACGAAGCCGCGTCGCTTTGTGCTGCAGATGGCCTCTGACCCCCGTTGCTGCTTTTTTCACCACAATCGGAGACTTTCTCACCTGAGATGAACAGCGTGGAACTAACACGTTTTGTTCCTCTGTGAGGCCGAGGCTCTGAGGTTGAACTGTCAGGAGGTGTCACTGCTGGAAGAGAAGGTTTGAGACAAAGTCCCCGAGCTCGTCCTGGTCAGCGGATGCGGCGCCGCACAGCCCGGGGGCGGCCTCCACCCCGCCTCCCCAGGCTGGTAGCGGAGCCCGGAGCTTGAGCCAGCCGCCCCAAAGCGTTCTCAGCGTTGTCCTGACCCTCAGCGTCTTCTCGGGCTCCTTTTTCTTTCCAGGCAGCCTTTGGGAAGTCCAGTTTCCTTCCCATTATGCCCAAGAATCATGTCCCCAAGCTCTAAAACATCGTTTTGTACTTTTCCTCTTTATTTTCAGAGCCTCTTGTTTTCACTTTATAGATGAAATAAAATTTCCTCTCCCTAGCTTATGAATCTTTTAGCACCGTTCCCCCAATTCTCTCTTTCCTTCAGGGCTGTTTTCTTGTTTACCTTTTCATTTCTCTCTTGTATTTATTTCTCTCGGCTTTTCTTTTGCACTTACCGGTTCTTGCGTTGTCTTCATGTTTACTGCAGATGAATATTGTATTAGTTGCCTGTTGTAACAAATTACTCACTACAAACTTTGTGGCTTACAACAGCAGACATATATTATCTTACAGTCCTGAGGGTGATGGACCCAGAATCAGTCACCAGACTCAGATTAAGCTATGGGCGGGGCGGTTCCTTCGCCCTTGCCTTT